>CCBP010000452.1:0-23012 GCA_000765035.1 Trametes cinnabarina
CAGTGAGATGTAAGGGTGTGTTCAGCGGAAAGAATCGCCCGATTCTCCGGCCGATTCTTCACGCCGATTCTTTTGCAGCGCCGAAAAGATCTGGAGGCTCGGGGAGCTCGGCGGCAAGAAACCAGCGAGAGGAGGATGTCACAGCCTGACTAAGCGCGCATGTCTTTAGTCAGATAAGATCTACTCAATTATATCTAATCGCGCTGAGTGCCCTCCCCGTAATACTACCCTCCGACCCATTATCCTTGCGCATCCTACCTATGCCACTTCTCAGACGCGAAACCCGCATTGCCATCACATCTGCTGTTACTGCCGTCGCACTCGCCGCCAGTGTACCCGATAAAACACCCTATCATCCCTCGAGTCTCTCTGGTGAGGGGTGGATCCGGGAGCTGCTCGACGGACACGATGATCGCATTCACCACGAACTCGGAGTACACCGAGAGGTTTGCCTTGCCCTTGTACGGGTCCTTCGCTCCTTAGGATATCAAGACTCCCGGGAGGTCAGACTGGAGGAACAGCTGGGAATCTTCCTCTACACATGCGAACAGGTATGTTTGTGCGCCACATTGGTGAGCGGTTCCAGCGCGCAAACGGCACTATCACCAAGTACGTAGATCTTATGTTAGTAGGACAATCACCAATATACTTATCTTTTCTTCCCATTGAGGTACTTCAAAAAGATGCTTCTCGCCTTCTCATCTCCTCCCTTTTACACCACCTATGTACGCCTCCCCGAAGAAGATGAGCCGATCCCGACCCCCATTTATAACGATCCCCGCTACCATCCGTTTTTCGACCATGCTCTCGGGGCTGCCGATGGTAGCCACATCGTTACAGCACTGCCATGGGATGAGCGCAGCGCTTCGCGGAACCGCAAAGGCGGCATTTCACAAAATGTCTTCGCCACATGCACACTAGATACACTCCTCTTCACCTACGTCCTCAGCGGCATCGAAGGCTCCGCCACCGACTCCACCGTGTTCCAGATGGCAAGGCAGGTGGACTTCCGAGTCCCCGGGGACCGTTACTATCTTGCAGATGCAGGGTATGGCTTTGTCGACCTCCTCCTGGTTCCATACCGCGGTGTTCGCTATCACCTTGCGGAATGGGGTCGTGCAGGTCTCAAGTATGTCCCGTTTTTCACAAGGACTAATCTATTTATTGATTGTTCTTATAGGCCTGTTAACAAGGAGGAGCTGTTCAATCTGAGGCATGCCAAACTCCGGAATGCCATCGAGCGCATTTTCGGCATCCTGAAGAAACGGTTTCCTATCCTCCGAGCAGGCTGCGAGTACGACATGAAGTACCAGGTCCGTTTACCACCTGCACTCTGTGCATTACACAACTTCATCAGGATCTACGACCCATCCGAGATTCAAGACTTCCAGGATGTTCAAGGTGATCCTGACCGTGCACCCCAGACAGGCGAGCTCGCAGAAGGGCCAGCCACGAGGGCCGAGCGCAGCTGTGCTGATTCGCGCAGAGACTACATAGCGCAGACAATGTGGGAGTCGTATCAAGGCTGGTTGAGGCAGGCAGAAGCAGGCGAGGATGAGCAGATGGAGTAGATACATTATTAAATTGAGCATATATAGATATATACATATTCTATATATTAGCCAGCCCATAGCGATGAAGACCCAGAACCAGACTATGAGTAACGCTCATTGACAACACGGCGCACCCAAGCGCGGCGCAACTTTGGGTTGGCCTTTGATAAAGAGAGATACGTATCTGCGGCTGAAATGTCCCGTCGCATGACCTCTACTAGCTCAACCATGTCGTCCTCTGACAGCTCCTCATCCTCCTGCTTGGCCGCAAGCTCGACTGCGATCCGACGGCGTTTGGGAGTTGACTCGAGTGAAACGTCTGTTGGAGCTCCTGACGTCGGCCCGGCGATGACGGCGAGTACTTCACTCATGCGGTCGATTGAGCGAGAAACGGCGGTGTCTCGAGGTGGGCGCTGTGTCGTAAATGAACCGCTAGGGGAGGGGGTTGACACTGAGTTCTCGGCCTCAAGAGCGGAGCGCTTGCGCCCAGACGGCGGCGCAGGGGGAGCGGGGGGCGGTATGTAGACATCTGCGGGGTCTTGGGATGCTTCCTCATCCGCACCATCTGTTTCTGAGGTGTTCCCTTCAGGGTTATCGGAAGACTGGGGGTTGGGGACGGGTGCTTGCGAAGCGGCGAAGAGATTCTTGCCCTTCACCTTGTCAGGTATGATCCTATCTACAGCATCGTAGAGAGGCCATCCCTTGTTCTTGAAATGGTCAGCCTTGGGGTTCTTCTGTATAACAGATCAGACAATGAGGTAGGACTGGATGAGCAGTGACGCACCTTGATGTACGCCTCCCATATGGGCTCATCCTCAATTCCTATGTCCGCCCCCTTCTCCTCGCTCCATGTGAACCCGGATGTACCATGGTTCTGCTTTAACTTGTAGCACACCATGTACGTCTCCTTGATCTGACAAATTCATTATATTAGCCTGGGTATGCTCTACAGGAGAAAGACAAAGACGCCCCCGAGCCCATTTATTCTTGCAGCCCGCCCCGGTCTTTGGACCGCCAGCAGTTCTCCGCCCTTCAAGGTATGCTGCCGCCGCATTGAATGTTGTCATCTTATAGTTGCCGTCGCCACGTTCGGCGACGTGGTCGGTAAGGTAGCCGACGAATGCCTTCTCATCTTCTAGTGTCCACTTCGCGTTCTCCTTGGCAGCGCCGGCAGTATCCTGAGTAGATGTAGACACACTAGCAGACCTGGAGCCACCCGCAGAAACCTTAGAGCCTTTTCCGCGAGACATTTTGGCTTAGGGACTGTTGAGCGTAAGGAGGAGCAACGAGGACGCGCGAGGACGCCGAACGCGACGCGAGGTCGACGTCGTCATATCCTCACAGAAGTCACCGGAGGTCACGCTTAGTCACGGTGCAGCACTCAAAAGAATCGGTGAAGCATCGGCGCCGGTGAACAGGCTCCCGATTCTTCGTCAGCTCATTACAAAACTGTGGTGAAAAAATCGATTCTGCGATTCTGAACGATTGTTTCGGTTTGGCGGGGGAATCGACCGAAACAATCGGGCGATTCTTTCCGCTGAACACACCCTTAAACGTCGCTGCAAAAGCCTCCGTCTTCGCTCCCGGCATCGTCAACTCGCGATAGGCCCCGAGCCGGCAGCTGTATCTCGATACGGACCACGCCCATGCGTCTCTACACATATCACTGCCCAATCGCAGCTCCCCAGCAGCGCCACCCAGAATGGTACCTGCGACCAACGACCGAGAGGTCCGAGACTCGTCCGTCGCCGTGCCAGTACGTAGCCGTACTTGACTTTGCCCACCTGCTCACGTGAGATTCAAAGACCGCCTATCCTTGCCTCTTACCGCCTCCCTCGCCTCATTCGTGCACCGATGCTATAACTGCAGATTGTGCAAGTTGTTACACATTCGCCCAGCAGCCGGCGTGCACCAGCTCACGGTCCTCCGACTTCCCATCTCCGACAACCGGAAATAGACCGAAACGACTGCGTGTGTGGCGCGCAGTCTAGACACACCAGGCTCGAGCGCGACCCCCCGCGGCCACTTACAATTGCAACACGGCGGGCAATGCCCGGGCAACGTTCCCCTTGTATGTAGTGCTTTTGCGCGTCCTAATAGGTCCGCCGCAAATCAACCTTTGACACCGCTATCGACACACGGGTACCACCGCCCTTTGTCTGTCTGCCGTGCAAAACGCTTACCGTGAAGACCTCGTCAGTTGCCACGGTCGTGCAGGAGCAGATGACCTTTCATAATCCTTCTAACACTCTAACTTACCACCCATCGTTGCAGGCAGTGTGACAGCGCCCTTTCTGCACATTCCAGAGAGAAGTCGCAGGAGCTCGCCGTCGACCAGCCCTTCCCAACATTCGCGGTCCTTGGACTTGACGGCCTGACTACGAAACGGCCAACCGACCCCATAGGTGACATTCGGAGGCTCGCATACCTCGGCGTACACGTTACGTAGCTTCGAAGCATCCTGCGGGCTGCATTCCCAGTAGTTGTCCACGACGTCGACCAGGTTAGGTTCCCACGCTTGGGATCCAGCACCCCGTCATACCGGACGCAGGACGGGTACCCCTCGGCGAGGACAGCAGGCAGGACAGACTCCTGGTACTCCCAGTCCAACACCCCAGTCAACGTCCCTTGCGCATCTATCAGGATGTTCTGCGTGTTCGGATCGGTGTGCGTGAGTAATACGCAGCGACGATACGCAGGACGGTCCGGGCGCGCACAGAGGGCCGGCAATGTGGCGTCGATCTGGTCGAGCATGCGAAGACCGCGCGCACGGACGTCCTCATCTGCATGGACGAGGGAGCGCCGTCGAACCTCGATCATGTAGGCGACGTAGTCTTCCAACGAGTCATATACCTCAAGGCGCAGGGGTGTACGCTCCGACCGGGACGTACGGGGCCACGCGCAGTCCACCGCCATTCGCGACTTGCAATGTGCCAATGCGCTGTGGCACGTCCAGTCTGTATAGCTGCACTTGCGTGTCCGCAAGCGCATGCATCACGCGTTCCTGCGCGGTCGTCGCCAAAATCAAGGAGGGTCAGCGACGGATAGACTACGCACCGAGAGAGGACGGGCACCTTCGCAGCATACGTCGTACGAGCAGCGGCCGAACACGTTCATCAGCACCGCACCGGCATGCTTTTCCGTCACTGTCATAGGGGCCTCGGACGAGTCGTGAGGCCTTGAGGCCTTGAGGCTCTATCACCCATCGGATGGCCGGCACCGGGAGCGTCGTGTTCGCTTTTAGCCACCTCTCGACGCCGATCTCACGCCGCAAGCCGAGGACAACTGCGGAGCTCGCTGCACAACGTCTCGCGCGCCGTCGTCGTACAGAACCTCGAGAACCCGGCGCAGCCCCTCCCGCCACTGGGCGAACACCACTTCGGCGAGCAGAAAAGACGCGCTCACGGCGCCATAGCGCGGACCTCAAACTCGACGATCTTGGGCGATAGTGCATCCTCCGCCTGTCGGAGGATGTGGCGCAGTGCTCCGCCGAGCGGCTGGCCCGCATCCCAGTGCTGAAACGATTCCGGGTACGGAGGCACCCCCTGCGCTTCTCCTCTGTGATCCCTCAACGGCGCGTTCTCCGCCGCCATCGCAGCTAAGAAGAGTGAGCAAGCAGTTATTATCAGATCCTGAGGAGCGAGGTATTGGTGAGAGTCGGAAAGCGAGCCAGGCAGACCGCACGAGAACTAACGCAGCGCCGCGCCAAGTTCACGCTGCGGATTGATAACATACCGACGGCGCTGCCTGCTTTGAGGATTCGTCAGACTGAGCATCGGAAGTTCAGGGAGCGTTATCTGTCTCAGAATGGTGCCCATCATCCTACGGTTCTTGCCCGTCCCTGCTAATAGCATGATGGCGCGTACACAACGGTGGCGGGTGTGCCGTGCAAGGTGTGCGCAAGGGATGGGATATGGTAGGGCTGCTTTGCCAACCAGACGAGTAAGAAGAATGAATGATCTGAGCGCCCCGCCTCCACGGTGTGCTTGAGGGAGGCAAAATCCCTGGTCATCCGGCGATGAAGACCATTCGCGCGAGAGGCAGATATGAGCGCCAGCGAGTTGGTGCCGGAGCGGAGCTCCGACGAAACATACCTTCAACATGTCCGTCCAGGAAGCCCCTCCATGTGGTACTAACTTCGACTGGATTGCGCAGCCACGAAACGCGCGCCGGCGGAGTGTTGAGTGGACACAGAGCCTCGCGCAAGCACACGACCGAGGAGCTCACGGAATGACTGTATAGACCGCACACCTGCTGACGCGAAACTGCCCAGTAATCAACCTCCCCGTGCGTACACCTCCTTGAGACGCGCCAACGCAGCCTGTGAAAACGAAGCTCCAGATGGCGGTCCATGTCGAGGATAAGTGCGATCGTCACATACCTCGTATGCCGGCTTCAGAGGGGCCACGTCCGTGTCTGACACTCTCAGCCGCTTCACCTTGTCCAAGTGGTCGGCCTCTTTCAGCATCGATTTGAAGTACCGCGCCTGGTAACGGGGATAATCAGTGTGCTGCCGAGGGAGAATGTGTGAGAGAACACGTACCTCTTGTTCCTCGACGAGTGTCCATGCGTCACCGGCGCGTCCCGCTCGGGCGGTGCGACCTACACGGTGTACGTATTTCCTGAAGTCCACGGGAACATCATAGCTGACGACGTGGGAGACGTGGCTGATGTCGATGCCGCGGGAAATGAGGTCGGAGCAAATAAGGCTAAGGTGCACACAACTTAGCCAAAAATCTTCGTGCTGGAGACGAAGAGGTACCTACATATTGATCTCTTGGTTCTTGAACTGCTCGAGGATCGACTTGCGCTCGGCGGGCGCAAGGTCGCTAGAATATGCACGCGCGACGATGCGACTGCCCGCATTGTCCGCATCATGGAGCGCGACCTCAAAGAATTCAAAGAGTCGCACCAGACGCGTCGTGGATTCTGCGGACTTCGTGAAGACGAGGGCGTTGGTGACGCCGCGCGTGTGCACGAGGTAGAAGAGCATGAGCGGCTTCACGGCGGTATCGCACACCAGCATGTGTTCCTACGAGCGTACAAGTTTCCAATTAGCCTGAAGTTGGCAAAGAAGGATTAAGCAGTCACGACGAACCGTGAGCGTAGAAGGCATGGTGAATTTTTCCATGACAAAGTCGAGGACGCCTTCCTCCTTGCTCGCCACCCCTTCTTTCTGGCGCTGCACAACAATGTACTTTGGGTTGCGGAGGCCAAGCGCGGCAATCTTCGCGGGATCGCGCGTCAGGGTCGCGGAGAAGAGTAGCTTTTGGCATGACGGCTCTTTCTTCTCATCAAAGTCGGTACGAACATACGGTACACTGCGCAAGAGATGAATAAAAGCGGGTGCTAGGGCGTCTGGATGTGGACGGGAAAACGCGGGAGCCTCTACCGAGCTTTCGGAGGGGCGATGATCGTCTGCGGCTTTCGGTGGACGTGTCGCGGCAAGCACCTGCGCCAACCAGTCTTGGAATGACTGAGTCAGCAGCCGATCGGCTTCATCGATGACCTATGCAAAACCATTCAGAACGGGACTCGCCAAACGCCATTTCTCAAGCGTACCAAGAACCGCAAATGTTGCAGCGAGAAATTGGGTGTTCCATGCAAGTGATCAATTAGTCGTCCCGGTGTACAAATCAGGATGTCAACTCTACTTGACCCGCCCTGTAGGCTGCGTCATAATGCTATCAGCTTTCGGACTGTGCAAGCATGGTGAAGGAGTCTCACTGAGTATGACGCTCTGCGACAAGCTGTGCCTGTTCGTGAGCGAACGAATGTTGCCCCGTTGCCGTGCCAATCTGATTTGCCCGTGAGTGTGTCTCATCTCGAGGAGGTCCTTAGGGCGACTCACCTTCAACCCACGTCCCTTGGCCACCGCTTCGAATGTTTCTCGCACTTGCACGACCAAGTCTCGCGTGGGAAGCACGACGAGTGCCCTCAAACGGGTAACGACCCGAGAGGACAAGGCCTTTCGAACGTCAAGAGCTCAATAAACGACCACTGAAGATGGAGAGTACGTAAATACCTCGACTATAGGCAGCACATATGCAAGCGTTTTGCCACTTCCAGTTGGCGCGGAAACGCACAGATCTCCTGGGGGGTCGTATGGCCTATACAGCGATCGCGCTCTTGATGACGCAAGAAGCAATGGGACAACAGCTGTCTGCACTGTTTCATTGAACGCATATGAGCAATCTCACAGAAACGTATGCGGTGCGTGAACCGACCCGCGAAAAGCTCAGCTATGCCGAGGTCGGAAAGTCTCCTGCACATCCTCCCACTTAGTCCGGTCCTTTCATCTTGCGCGTCGTGAGTAGTAAGAGGGAGTGGGAGAGTAGTCGAAGGATCCACAACCTCAGCCTCTATTAGCGCCTTGTCCAGTCCCTGAAGCGCAAGGACAGTCTTCGACGGCGCATCAGGTCTTCGTGGTTGAGGGAAGGCCGGGAGCGCGGCAGGCGGTGTAGGAGATCGTGGCTTTGCGGTAGCTGGCGATTCCTTGGAGGTCGTTGGTTGAGGTGATAACGTTGTAGGTCGCTGAGGACTGGGGGAACGCGAAATGTCGCCCGCGTCTGCGGTGTCCAGTTTTCGCCTCTTGTTTGGTCGAGGCTCCTGTTTCTGTGTCTGCTTCGCAGGGGTAGACTCCGGAACATGAACTTCAGCTTCTGAGGCATCGTCGCCCTCGCTCTCGCTTGCACTGGACTCCGACTCGTCCAACGCGTGCTGTTCACTCTGGGAAGTAGCCTTGGTGCCCACGGCAGACCCGCTCTTGCTGAGCGTCTTACGTTTCTTGCGTCGCTCTTTCTTGGCCTTCAGGTACCTCTTCTTGGCTTTTGTCTTGCCCTACGACAGATGAGCAGGTTGACGCGAAAGAGGTGGTTGTAAGGTACCTTCGGCGCTTTGGCTGCAGCGGAAGTCGTGGACGCGATCGTCTGGCTCATGCTGGCCAGTCAGGATCACAAGCTATGGAAAGAGCTGTTCAGAGACTAGCACGCCGCGAAGATCTCAGAAGCCAAGCAGGAGACCTAGTTGTGGAGGTTTGGGTGAATAGCAAGAGGAGTAATAAGTAGTGTCCGGACTCCGAACACAGACCATCCAGCGAAAACGGAGCGCCCGAGGCCCCGAGATTTCTTTCTTCGGAGTAGGCGCTTATTGTATGTTGTACTTTATAAGTACGCTTGCACAATCATTCCGCCTTTTACCTCCAACATATATGACACGATCACAAGTCTATGTGCCTCGACGACCCCAGTCGCTCTCCGACAAGATGCACAGATATTTAATCTTCTTATTATCGGTGCGGGCAGGTCGTGGCAGGGTACGTCCAGTGCCGGTGTCAAATCTCAACAAACCCCAGTCACGCCTGGCATGAACTCACATTGACAAAGGGCTTGCAAGGATCATCCTGTCTTGTATCACGCTGGCATAGGTCTCACATCATCCGTATACAAGCCTTCAAGGCCGCCGTTTCGCCAGTATCTTCTGCTGTGCATGGCACAACCATGAGCGATGCTCTACTTGGATGCATCGGCAGCTGCGTCTGAGCGCCGAAGACGCCCCGGTCCTCCGACTCGGAGTGAAGTCCCGGTCTGAAAGGCATAGTATGTGTTGGCAGATCTGAGCGGGTTGCCGCTCCCGGTGCGTATGTCTTGGTCGGTCAGTCCAGTGTACAGTACGTATACAGTATCTCCTTTCACACAGGCAGACCAGATCCTCACCTTCTGCTCCTCTGTTCCGCCTGAAATAATGTCCCTCTCAATGTGGCATTGCTGACTACGTTTGAGTATATGTAGCTAGAGCTCCGCGCGTTCAAGTCCTGTCAAGAGTCACACACAGGCACCCAGCGCTAGTGTCAACCACTTTATGAACCTTGCTGTGACTCGTGTGCCTCTCGGAAACGTTTCTGACCGTTCCGACATCCGTGATATAGCTTGCGCAACTCATCATACATCAAGACTGGGCAGCGGAGCCGCGTTCATGATCCTCGGGAGCGTCATGGTCTCCTCCACTTCATCGATAGATTAACGGATGGATATCCGGTCGTTCAATTCGGCACTGACCTCCGTTCATCCCGCAGCACTTCGGAGTGCCAATTCACTCAGAGCATCGTTCTGTGCAATGTAGCGTTCTGTGCGGGACAACACCGGGATGTGTTTGAGCACTTTGCGACGTCAATTCAACGCCACTCCAATCTGATTTTGAAACCCTCTGGGACGTGTCAGGCGACAGATCTTGGCTATACAGAGGGACGTCACAGGACCATCCTCTTGCGTGGCCTTGACCGGACTGGTAGGTTCTGCACCGGGCTTCGACCGCTCTTATCGATGTCATCTACGGCAGCTGTTCGTGCGGAACACTTCGTCATCTTGAAACCGTATCTCGCCGTGCCAGATGGCGGTTCTCAGTGCGCCGAGGGAAGACGGCTACTAGGCGGCAAGTAAACCGTGCATTCTCTCCCAATTCCTCGCGTGACAATGCATTTACGCTGACAGTAAGGATACCCACTTGCGTGCACCTCTGTTCGTATGAGCCGCTCCTCCTGCCTATAAAGTGATACACTTGTCTTCATCGTTTATCTTCACGCCTTCTCCCCTATCTATCTCGCACTGTTTCACTCTACCCCCTTCTACCTCCCTACGTGACTAGCGCTGCCAGTCCCAACAACGGTTGAACAACATGTGCTGGCAAGAATGGTCAGAATTGCTTTCGTGAACGTCCGCCACGTCCTCCTCATTCACGTCATTTCCTTCTAGCTGTGGCAACCAACACAGAGGATGTCCTGTAACGCAAAACGTGGTTCATAGTGGCACAGTTACCTGACACCCTTTCTAGCATTTTGTCGTTTTGTACTACTCCGGGGAGAAATGGGATTGCGGCTCGCCGACGTGCGGTCTAAGCGCAGCCCATATGCACAAGACATCGCGGAATTGTCCCTGCCCAAAGGTACGTAACGGGTCCCGGGGCTGACTATAGAATAAGTCATGTCGCTCACAGAAGTATCAGACTTACAGCGATCGGAGAAAGGTCCTGAACTTGATCCAGGAACCTTGTGATGCATGCAAGCAAGCAGCCCTGGATGCCCGAGTTAGGCGTCGGTAGCTCAAGTTCTGGCGAGGGCTCGTCCACAAGCACCTAATAGTTTGACGCTATCTCGGTACTTCGCATACCTCATCGTCGCCTCGCTATCGCTGTTCATCTCCCATATGTACTATGCACTGCGTACCAGACCATGACCGTCTCAGTCACTTTCTAATATTCCTCATGATTGTGCGGCGGCCGGCATGACCGCTTGAATATTCAACAGTGATCGCTAGACATGTCGCGACCGCGCTGACGGCTGCTCATGACCGTCGGTCTCGTGCTTCAGTCGCCATAGGCGTGCAATGCCACCCCGCGAAACAGGAGGCGTTTGAGACGCACGGCGGACTTTGCTAGATTATGTCCTGGGGTCAAGTGACATGCCGACCAGGGGATAGAAGCACCGCCCGAGGCTTCGACATACACAAGGGAAGACATGTCGGCGCTGCTTCGCGGATTCTTGACATGTACTGGGGCACTCGCATTGCTGAACACGACGTAAACACGATGTCAATGGTGACCCTGTGCGCGTAGGTACATGCTGGGCAATGCAATGCAAGCGACATATTGGTGATATATACAGCGTCCTGCCCGTGGGGAGCAACAGGTCCCGCGATGGCAAAACGCCCCGTGGCGCAGCTCAGAACCGTCGGCCTGGTCGTTTGATAGGTTGCTTGACCCCACGCCTGGCGTTCTTTTTTGCTTGTGCTGTTCGATTGCTCTGTTCGTCTTCGCTATCTTGGTCGCTTGAGCTTCCAGCTTTCGACGCCCGCTTCGTCTTCTTCGGCCGTGAAGGACGTGCAGACGAGTCCGGAGACGATCTTTTGGGACTATCGCGGGACGTCGAGGGCACTGATGGCTCTGGTATGTCACGCCTTGGAGGCGTTGATCGTGCAGGACTGTTGCTCTTTCCCTGAACCTCCTGGAGCCCACGCTTCTCGGCCCCTTTACTCTGCCTGCTTGAAGGCGCAGGCTCATCTACCTCTGAGGGTTCCTCTTCGGTAACAGAATCACTATCCAATGGTGGTAGAGAAGGCACCCGCTGGGCTGTCGCCTTCTTCTGGCTTCCCTTCTGCAGTCGCAAATTAGCACCGGTCAGCCGATTCATAACGGTCGGCTTACAGCTGAGGAATTCTCGAGTAGCAAAGGAGAAACATCCCGGTGTAGCGGAGGCGCGGACGCGGGCGGTAGTGGTGCCGGCGGGCGAGGAGGCCTAAGATCCAGCGTGGGTGCATCTATGACTATGCGGGCTACCTATGACTTCAGCGTGACGCATCATGGGACTTTACAAGATAGCCACATACGGGGATCCGGAACGAAGTTGAGAACGGCACCCATCCGCCGGAGAGTCGTTGCGACGATCGGCTTGGACAAGGTATTCTTGACATGTGTGTCTACGGTGCGACGAGCGATCCTACCAAGCCTGTCCGCGGACTGTAAGGGAGCAGTCCAATCAGCGAATGCATCTACGAGAACGCCATGCAAACGAACCTTCTCGAGGTCGGTCTCGGAGGTACTACCTAATGGCTCAGTAGAGAAGAAGGATAGGTGAGTCATACTGATCAGCGGCATGATGAGGTGCTTGGAGATGATGGTAGGCGCGAGCTTAGGACCGACATTCAATGTCTCCCAGCGCCACCGAAACGTATTGTTTCTGATGTCAAAAGCAAGATCCTATCGTGGCCAATAAGATAAAAATATCCTGGATAGTTTGAGACGTACCGAGTATTTCGAGTGCACAATCTCGAAGGTGAGGTCTGCCAGTCCACCAAGAGAGTGGATCGTTGATAGGAATTCTATGCATCTCACTCTCCATTTCTCTTCTTCATCCAAGGAACTGGCCTCATACGGACCCTGCTCATTGCATTCCCTCCATCGTCGCGCGATTTGGGGACCCGACAGTACTAATCAATCACAGCCATGGAAGTGAGCATTGTATTAGTTCACCCAGCGGTTGTGGAAGCAGATACCTTCTCCCCAGACGCTTCTGGTATCTGTCAACATTATGCAGCACTTCAGGTCAGCAGTGGAGGCATAGAATTTCTGTAGAGTATATCGTTAGTAAGGGAGACATATGAGTCGGAGACAGCGACACACCAAGAGGTAGGGTGTTGAGGTGTCGCTGTCAACTTTGACCAACCATTCCTTGGCGAGAAGAAGGTTGTCGTGCTCCTGACGATTGGTTTGATGGAGGTCATGAGGCCGAGGGTCAGGCAGCGGTGAGCCATGCTGCTGCTTACCTCGGACAAATACTCCATGTGTCGGTTTCTCAGGTTCGATCACTGGTACTATCCGGTATGCGGCGAGGCTTTCACGTTCCGTCGGCGAATCTCGCCCTCTTTCAGTGGCAGTCGTTGCGACAGCTGTGCGCTTGTATGCGATTGAGAGATTTGCAAGGCAACTTGAGCACAACAGTGCTTGATCACTGTTCCCCTCGTGGTCGACTTCAAGATGTTGATCCTGTGCGTGTTATAGGTTTCGTACTAGCCAGTGGCCCAGTGGCCACCGCCACGAGGTACGGATTCCGCAGTTACGAACTACTCGTCTGCCAATCGAGGCGTGGGAGGTTTTGCCATATTGGGGAGTGGTAGATCAGTGGGCGATTTATTCCTTGCGACTCGAAAGGTCGATCGACCTGACCCACCATCGACCATCCACTCACTTGCCCTAGGGGGACAGGCTGTGATGATTTACGACGATGGAAGAAGGAGAAATACCTGATTCCGGACATACCACTGCGGACCAGGCCACATCAAGAGCGCAACATGCGAACAACTTCGATCCATCCGGAACCATATACTCACCTGCTTTCGAGTGGCCAGGAGACTCTGAACCTCCCTCTGATATAACTCCACCAACTGGGTCATACGCGCATGCTACGGTCATAGGTCTTCCCTCTTCTTCCTCGTCTTCTTTACGCCTCGTCGTACAGCGCAGCACTATCCTTCGCAGGAAATATAAGCTAGCCCTTTTAGACGGATATCCGGAGATCCAAATCGGCCGTGACCTCGCGCCTCCGGGCTCCGAGACGCCAAAGATACGCTTGAAGGAGCTGGAAGTGTCGAAACTGCACGCGACCATCTTCTGGGACCAGGCGTCTTCGCGTTGGTCGATCGTGGATATGGGGTCGAAGCATGGCACGTTCATCCAGCCAGCCTCTCCGGTTCCTAGTGCCGGCATAGCCTTGGGAGGATCATCAATGGAGGGTGCGGATCCTAGAGGCCTCCGGCTGTCGCCTCCGAGAGTGGCCAGCATGCCGAGGACATTGCATCACCTAGACCGCTTGACAATCGGCGGAACCACATTCCTCGTTCACCTGCACGAAAACGGATTACCCTGTACAGATTGTTCGCCTCAGGTTGACGAAGAGATACCTCTATTCATCCACCGCGGCCAGGAAAGCGATGCAGGCACCAGCAAGAAACGTAAACTCGAAGCTGCCATCTCGTCGTCGACGCCTAGCAGTTCGGATGTGGTGCAGCCCCGGAACCCCAAGCAAGCGCTCGCATTGTTGAAGCGCAGTTTGCTCTCTACCAGCAAGGTACCCGCTGCTGGATCCGTGTCTGGATCACAACCGCCACAATACGTCGACAGGAGTGCTCGACGGCGCGCCCTGTTCCCAGACCATTCTCCCGCAACAACTCCCGCAACCGAACGATCAAGATATCCTTCCCCTTCCGTCTCAACACCGACAACGCCTCCAGTTCCTACCCCTATTTCAGCACCATCTGCGCCACTACCGTCCAGTAACATCGGACATCGTCTGTTAATGAAGCAAGGCTGGCAGCCTGGTTCTGCCCTCGGCGATCCCGCAAGCGACATCGGCGTCGGACTTGTGGCTCCCTTAGAGCCGCCTACGACAGTTGGGAGAGCTGGCCTCGGTGCTCCGGTCCGAAATACGAGTTCGACACCCGGAAGCCGTGATGGAGATTGGAAGGATTTTGGCAAGAGGCGTCGTTGGATGGAGATGCGCGGTAACGACAACCCGTGATCCATTACTCAACAATACCAGTCAAATGTGGAAGAGCGTCGCAGTTTTTTACGCTGTCCAGCGCCCACTCGTGAGTACATGGGCGTCCGCCCTCGTCCTCAATGATTCTGATACTGAAGACAGAGTCCGGAGGTTGGTAGTGACTGGTGGGTCCACATGGCGTACTCAGGGACATGTGTCAGCGTGCACTGAGCGTACTGATGGCCTTTTCACCGCCAACCGGGGTTCAAATGGAGCGAAGTGCGCGAAGGCGGGCCGCCGATTTACAGTCTGCTGCGCTGTTGCGCTGCCATCATCCCGCGGCTCGCGGGTGGCACACGGGAGTTGGAAGCCGGGACTCGTGTCGGAGACTGGACGTCGGCTGCATGCTTCGCGCTGGAATGTATCGCTGGCTGCCCTCGACGCGCGGTTCCGCCCTGTTAGGCGGCGGCCAAACGGCAGCCCCAGATCCTCTGCGAGACTGGACAAAGGCCTGTAATTCGACGTTTTCGTCAGTCGTACTTACTGTACATTGTACCATTCCGCCTTTACATTGCATATAAACAGCACAATATGGACGTTGCGCGGAGAATTTAGAAATGATATCTTCCGTGATTGGGATCAAGGAATGATGGTACGCGGAGAACGTCGCGAAGACGGACAAGGCGCGGGCGTCTAGGTGCGTTTGAGGGTGGGCGCTGAGGCGCGTTATTTGTGCGGCTTTGGCGGTCACGTGAGGGCGCAACCCCGACGAGGTTGAAATCGCGAAACGAACAGTCTTGTGGTTGCCTCGAACCAGGCTGACACTCCCTCTCTCTCCGACAGCCTCCTCCTCCTCCTCCTCTTCATCCCACACAGCGCGTCGGGGCTCCTTCCTTGCGACTTCCTTGCGACTTCCTTCGACTTCCTTCTCGTTCGCCCCGGCATACGCTCCACCGCTGTCATCCGACTCTTCGCCACACTTTACAGCTATTCTTCCACCGTAGATACACTTCTTCAAACAAGATGGCCACCAACTTGCGTGTACGTTGCCCTTTGCACGCGCACGAAGACTCGACTGATCCGGGCTCATCGTCTTATTCTCTACCGTGTTATCACAGCTTCCTATGCGAAACCGAACAGGCTCTCAACGTCCCAGGAACGCCGACGAGAATGCGGTGGGCAGACATGTCCGTCAGGCTTCCGGTATTGCGCTCGCAGGAGCATCTCGTGCCCCCGCCGCACACCCAGTCAAGAATGTCGTTCAACGCCCCGTCCTCACGGAGGTGACTACCACGGCTGTCAACCGCACAGGCAAGGTTCGTTCTGTCGGTACTATGCTACGTCACGTCTCCTTCGCTCTTCCTCCTTGCTTCGTGATGCCTCCCTGGGTGGCTGCCACTTGTCCTATCGCGGGCATTGTCGGTTTCCTGATATCCCACACCGTCGTCGACGAGCACAATACTCGGCGCTATTGTGACGCGAACATTGGGCGCTAAGTCGCGTCGAGCAAGCTATGTCCACCTGCGCGTGATCGCGATAGTTGCCACTTTCGTCATTGTCACACTTTGAGTGCGGAGCATCTAAGACGCTGCTATTCAACGGTCAACCGTCGATGGACTCTATCGTACAAACTGGCATGGTTTTGTCGTCCGAACGGCATTACGCATCGCACGCTCAAATGTCTCGTGTGTTGAATCGTGCATCATGATCATTCTTCGTCGTCTGACGGAGCGTCCGTGGACTTGTTTCACCTGGTTCACCCTTTCCTGCGCAATCACCGTCTCGCGCTGGTACTCATCTTGACACCTCCCTTGGATAGGATGGCAGCGGCAAACTATCTGGCAAAGAGAAAGAGACCGTCGAGACTGGCCTCAAACGCAGTCGATCCGCTTCCTTGGCTGCTGCGACTGGCCCCCAACGCGTACCCCTCGCCGTTGGCAAGGCCGCTCCTTCTGTTGCCCCAACACAAATACACAACCGTCTACCACAACGTGTCTACAGACCACAACTGCCCCTTCCTGCGACACGACGTGTACCCGTCCCTCAAGAACCTCCCGCGCAAGTCGCGGTTCCCGAAGTGCTCGTCAGCAATGACGACGACATGGAGATCGAGGATCACCCTGCTGTCGATAAGTACGCAGTGGAGGAGGCACAGCTCACCGAGCTCAGCGACCATGAAGAGGATCTTGCTCAGGAAGACGATGAGGGCGACGTGAGCGAAGATGAGGAGCCTCTGGCCAAGCGCCCCAGGATATGGCCCGACGTCTCCACCGAACGTGCCCACAAGTATAGGCGCGAACTCGAACAGGTCAGGGAAAAGTTCGTTATGGAGCCTGAGGAAGAAGAGGCGACCATGGTGTCGGAATACGCGGACGATATCTTCGAGTACATGCATGAACTCGAGGTGTGTATTCTCCCACTGTCGTCGTGTCGATTACTGATCATTGCTGCAGGAGGACGTCATGCCTGATCCTGACTACATGGATGGTCAGACCGAGATCAACTGGCAGATGCGCCAGACCTTGGTTGACTGGCTGCTTCAAGTTCACCTCCGCTACCACCTGCTCCCAGAGACTCTGTGGATCGCCGTGAACATCGTTGACCGTTTCCTGACGAAGCGTGCGGTCTCTCTCATGAAGCTTCAGCTTGTCGGCGTCACTGCCATGTTCATTGCAGCGAAGTACGAGGAGATCCTCGCCCCCTCGGTCGAGGAGTTCGTCTTCATGACGGAACGCGGGTACACTAAGGAGGAGATCCTGAAGGGCGAGCGCATCATGCTCCAGACGCTCGACTTCAAGATCAGCCACTACTGCTCGCCGTACAGCTGGATGCGCAAAATCAGCAAAGCGGACGACTACGAACTCCAGACACGCACACTTGGGAAGTTCTTGACCGAGGTCACGCTTTTGGACCACCGCTTCCTGCGCGTCAAGCCCAGTCTCGTCGCTGCGATTGGCATGTACACGGCAAGACGGATGTTGAATGGTGACTGGGTACGTGGCTGTTCCTCTGGTCTTCGCTCCTATATACTGTTTGCAATGAGGTGGACACGCCGACGCCATGCTCACTGCAAGCGCAGCATGTCCTGTACACGTGATGCTGGAAGTCGACCTTTCGCTGACGTTATGCCATCATCTGCAGAACGAGGCGTTCATCTACTACTCCGGCTATACGGAAGAGCACCTCATCCCTGGGCACAAGTTGCTTATCCAGAAGCTTGCCGAGGAAGGCTTCGCACAACAGCACGTCTGCAAGAAGTACGCGCACAAGAAGTTCTTGAAGGCGTCAATATTCGCTATTGACTGGGCGCATCTACACCTGCACGAGACCATGGGTGAGGAGATGCACATCGTGTGATCGTCTCCTCGCTATGATATCTTGTTCCATGGACTGATTATGCATATGCCTATGTCGTATGCCGCTCGGTTCGCCCCTGGCCGCCATCCGTATCTACCCTTCCTCCCGGAGTCGTCTTTGCCTCTGTGCATGCCTACGTCCCCAGCTCCGCACGCTACGCCCCCGTCATGATCTAGCTCGATTTCTCGTTCCATCTTCCATCTCCATCTGCCCTTCACATCCGTCTCGTCTGCATCTCATCCACTCCACACGTGTTTGATTATTATCACTATCATCACCCGGCTCATTGACCGCACGTCCTGTCCGTCCCCTTGGCATGTCATCGTTATGTTTGTCATTCAGCTGCTTTCTCCCGCTCGCTCTCGGTTCGATTCGATTCGCCCCTCCCTCTCGTCTACGCGCAAGACTCTGCCCAGCCATGACGGACACGCGTGCTTATGCCAGGTGCACTATATCGTGTGGCCAGCGTCTGGTCACGACTCTCGCTCGACTCGCCACCCTCGTTCGTTTTGTCACGGGCCTCTCTCCTCTACCTCTATATACGCACCACCCCAAGAACAACACGTCGCGCCTCACGCTCGATTGACTCGGACCGCATATGCACTCTCCATCGATCACGATCGCTTTGTCTATGCCGCCAGCTTGCACGGTCGCCCACCCCTTTATGTATTGTATCATACCTTGCACTTCTTCGTTTACGCTTCCGTTCCACGATCTTCTCCTCCTTTTGTGGTTTCCTTGCCTGCTATCGTTTTGTCCCTTATCCTCGCTCGTCCCTTCCGCATCTACCCGGATGGCGTCTCTCGTTTACGACGGTCGTTTCATCCTTGCCTGTCGTTACACGGCATCACCACGCCCTACGACCCTTCGCGCTGTCGGTCGAAAATTAGCTCACCTCATCGCACTTGTGTTATTACTATTCCCTATTCCACATCACGCCGTCATCCATGAGCTGCCTGCACGACATGCTGCTCATCCGCACGCCCTTCTCGTTGATGCCCGCGGTGGAGCGACGAGTTGGATTGCCGGACGACGCTGTGGGTCCCTTTACTTTTGCGCAACAAGTCCTTCACGGCCATCTCGTTTCACCAGCAGCAACAGCATCATCGCACAGCCATGCATTTGCATTATTAGCCTCGTACCTGCATCCTCGCACCATTCACTTTTTTTTTTCTTTTATGACAACATTCACCTATCTCGGGGGTGTGCACGCACGAGTACTTGACGTGTGGCGGCAGATCTGCGCTGGACGCCGCGTCGTTGACTGGTCGTGTCATGTTATTTATGAAAAGTATCGCATTATTCCGTTATGATCACTGACTAGTCCGGTGCGGTTGGCAAGTCGCGTCCGGGTGCGACGTGGTCACGATGTTGTGGGGTTGGACGGCTGCAGTTGGGGAGCAGTGGATGTGGAGGTGTGGCAGAGAGATTCACATGGGCAGGCGGGGAGAAACACATGGCGGGGTTACTTGTACGCTCTGCCATCGTCGCCACGCGAGGAGAGTGACGCCACGCCTGGCAGCTTCCCGCGCGCCCACTGTCCTCATCGTCCGTTAACGCGTGATTAGACGCGGGTGCAGTCCGTCCCCTTATATCTCCCCTCTCTCCCGTCCCCCGACAAAGTTCATAATATTCCTCCTCTGCTGCCTTCCCATCCACCTCTCCCGGATCCGATTCCAACACTTTCGCTCTCTATCCCACCCCTCGCACCCATGGCAGCCAACGAAACGAAGCGGTTCACACGAGAGGAGGTCGCCAAGGTGCGTGTAGCCGATCTCTCGCGTCCCGTCGGCCGTATATGCGCATCCACCTGACGCTTTGCTTTGCCCCTCGCAGCACAACACCGTCGACAGTCTCGTACGTCTCTTCACCCTTCCCCCGCGCGCGCAGCTCACTGAACGAGAGGCTTCAGTGGGTCATCATCGACTCAAGAGTATTCGACGTCACCCGCTTTCAGAACCTCCACCCCGGAGGCGCGAGCGTGTTCACCGACGAGGGCATACGTGAGTGTCCGCTTCCCCCGCCTACATCCGATTTACCGCTCCTCGTTCGAGCACCACTTGCGGTGCTTCACCTCGTCCGATCTCGCACTTCCCGCTGACCGCGCTCCGATCCAGCCGGCGGAGATGCCACAGAAGCGTTCTTCGGCTTGCACCGCTACGAGGTCCTCGAGCGGCCCCAGTACGCCCGTCTGCAGATCGGCCTCGTCCAGGGCGAGGAGCCGCAGATCAAGGGAGGCCTCATCCCGGGCGCGCTCAGCAAGGTCCCCTACGCCGAGCCGACCTGGCTCACGGAGGGCTTCAAGAGCCCGTACTACAAGGAGGTGCGCGCATCCTGGTTCACGCGCGGTCTGACGCGCCATGACGATCGCATGCGTCTCTGACGACGTTCGCGGTTCGGGTAGAGCCATCGCAAGCTGCAGCGCGCGATGCGCGAGTTCGTAGACGCGTACATATTCCCGGAGTCGCAGGTACGCGCGGCGACGGTGCACCGCTTCTGCGCTTCACACTGACCGCGGCCTGCCGTAACGCAGGAATTCGAGCCGCAAGGAAAGCGTCCGTCGCAGAGCGTCTTGGACAAAATGGCGTGAGTCTCTCCCGTTCGATGGCATCTCGTACGATCTCATCGAGTGGCGGCACCGCGCATCAGGGAATTCAACATCCACGCCATGCGTATGGGTCCCGGAAACATCTCAAGGGGTTGACGTTGATGGGCGGCATCGTCGCTCCTGAGGAGGTACGCATCTTTGGCAGATGGCACGATTCGCAGCGGTCGCTCACAACATCCGCGTAGTTCGACTATTTTCATGAGGTACGCGCTCGCGCCACGTCTTTCGCTGCGCCGCTGCTGACCCACGATTCCAGCTCGTCGTCTCGCAAGAACTGACGCGCTGTGGCGGTCGTGGCTACGGCGACGGGCTCCTCTCGGGTTGCGTGATTGGCCTGCCGCCGGTGCTCAACTTCGGCTCACCCGAGCTCAAGGCGCGCGTCGTGCCCGAGATTCTGAGCGCGAAGAAGGTCATCTGTCTCGCGATTTCGGAGGCGTACGCGGGGAGCGACGTGTTCGGGCTGCACACGACCGCGACGAAGACCGAGGACGGCAGGCACTGGATCATCACCGGCACGAAGAAGTGGATCACGAACGGGATGTGAGTGGTGGTGACTTGGGGACGGCGCTGGGGCGATAAGGCGCGGCTGACGCGACTTTTTTCTTTTTCTTCTCTCGGTGCAGGTTCTCTGATTAGTGAGTGTTGAGCCATGACGGGCCGCAGGTTATCGGACATCTATTGACCACGGCACCGCAGCTTCACCGTCGGCTGCAAAACAGAGGTGCGCTCCACTCCCGCCACGTGCGGTCTCTCGCGCGCTCGAGCTCACGGTATGGTGTTGCGGCCGCCCAGGACGGCTTCACGGTGATCCTCGTCGAGCGCGGGGAGGGCGTGTCGACGAAGCCGATCAAGACGTCGTACGGGTCCTCGGCGGGCACCGCGTTCGTCACGTTCGACCACGTCAAGGTCCCGGTGGAGAACACGCTCGGCGAGGAGGGCGGCGGGATCTTCGTCATGCTCAGCAACTTCAACCACGAGCGCTGGGTGATGTGCTGCATCAACGTGCGCTCGCAGCGCCTCGTCGTCGAGGAGTGCATGAAGTCAGTCGCCGCCCTTTTTCCCCTGCCGAGCGGGGCGTCGCGGTGCAGAAGCTGACTGCCATTGACGTGTGTAGGTGGGTGAACCAGCGCAAGGCGTTCGGCAGGCCGCTGCACTCGCTCGCGGTCGTCCGCGCGAAGCTCGCGCTGATGATCTCGCGCGTGGAGAGTTATCAAGCATGGCTCGAGAGCATCACGTACCAGATGTGCAACATGGTACGTTTCCGCCCTCCTCCTCCTCCTCCTCCTCTGCCCTTGACTCTCCTTTCGCGGATGTCCCGCCACTGACGATCCGATGTCGCAGTCGTACAAAGAGCAAGCGAGCCGACTGGCGGGGCAGATCGCGTTCCTGAAGTCGCACATGACGCGCGGCGCGCAGCTCACCGCGGCGGACGCGGTGCAGATCTTCGGCGGGCGCGGGATCACGCAGACGGGGATGGGCAAGTTCATCGAGCACGTAAGTGCGGTTCACCATCCTGCGCTCGGGCGGGGGGCGTGAGGGAAAGTGCCTGGCTGACGCTGTTGTGCTGCGCAGTACCATCGTACGGTCACGTTCGACGCGCTCCTGGGCGGAGGTGAGTCGTCCCGCTTTGTCGGGGCGCCGTGCGGGGGAGCGGGTGACTGACTGCGTGTGTGACAGCGGAGGACGTGCTCGCGGACTTGGGCGTCCGGCAGGCGATGCGCAGCATGCCCCCCGACGAGCGGTTGTGAACACCTTCCGGGTCGTCCGTCCGTCCTGCTGGAACCGCGATTACGCCGACGACTGTGTCTGTGCTAATAGGTGCAAGACGAAGCGCGACCGCTTGCGAGGGCCAAGCATGCCCGTTTACATACCCACCTACAGCTCTCCGTCGCCTGCCACCATCGATTCACACATAGAGCTGCGGTCCGAGCTGTCAGCGGGTTTACAGGATTTTTGTACACTCTCTCCCTCTTTGTCGTGCCGATACTGTACCCCCGTGTATTCCTTCATTTTAGTAGTCGAGAGGAACGCTGTACGGACGTAGCGCGTCCTTTCTGGCTCTCTCGTATATATCATTAGTAGCCGTAGGCGCCTCAAGCCGAGCTTCGAAGAGCTGTTCTCGAGCCTCGAGTGCGCGTGAAGAGTACTGTACAGTGTGCAGGAGTTGGAGCCGGTTCGAGTTTGAGCTGCTCCATGTTGCCAAGTTGTTGGCTGATGTGGATGACGCAGCGGTGAGCGTGATTCGCTCAGGAGGGGGTGCATGATCACTTGAATATGTGAGCACGTATGAGCACGGCGTGCCTTCGCTCCCACCGCTGACGACAAAAGTCGCTCGGGCATGCGAACGCGCTCGCCCCCGTCTTTCCTCAGAGCCCTCATGTCGCACGCACCCAGCGCACCCAGCCCCACCAACACCGGGCACAACCCGCCCACCGTCGACGTGAACAACGCCGCGCCGCGCCCCCGC
>CCBP010000452.1:28807-47892 GCA_000765035.1 Trametes cinnabarina
GGTTGCGATTAACAAAAGTGCGAGGCTGAGCAGTGTAGGGCGAACGGAAGGAACTGGTGCTTGAGGCGGTTCCGAAGTTCTCGAGTCCGGATATATTCCCCTTTATAACGACCTCGATGACACCGCCCTTGGTTACAAGCACGACTAGCCACGAGGGTATCCCTGAGGGCGTCGGGACGACGGTATCATAGGTCATGAACAAAAAGAGCTAGGCCAAGGACCGCTTTGTGCTGCAGAGAAGCACCTGGCGCCACGAGGAACGAGAGGCAGTGAGGCCGAAGCAGCTACAAACTAGGACGCTCGCCACAATATGTGACTGGGTATACTGAAAACGTCTGCCTCGCTGCATCCACGATGATCTACAATCAAGATCACAGCATAGCCCGTGGTTCAGCACCACAGATCAAGGTAGCACAATTGGATCTCTTGCATATGCTCACAATAACTCGACTGTGCACTGTATGATAGCACTAGCTTACAAGAGTCGGTCAGCTTGAGAGAGCACTTACGCAATCGGTCCCTTGTGAGTCGCGACACGTCTGACCTTCTATATCGAGTCATGATATATCATAGCAGACATGTTCATCATCGTAGGATATTTGCCAGTGTGCAGAATAGGATGAAGTTGGCAAGACGAAGGTACTACATAGATCTGAGAGGATCGATCGGAGATTTAACGGAGCTCGAGCGCTCGGCACATTCGCCCCAGGGGAGTGAGTCGGACGTCCTCTGTCCTCGAGCTCCTTTCGCTCTACGTTTGAGGCCACGTTCACCGTATTCCTAGAGAACTCGGACCGAACTATCTGTCCGAAGTCATCAGAGAAACTTGGCTGGTGGCTTGGTAATAGCGCAAGTACTAGTTGGGAATGCCCGACAGTACCGTGACTATAGGACGGCTATTATCACGGTATCGTGTTTTTACTACGTCTCATTCGCCGTTTCATGTGTCATAGATCATATATATATTCATAGCATATCGACAGCAGCACTAACAGCGTTCGCGGACGAGGTACGGATATCATAGCGCATAGTGACAACAGCAAACACAAGGAGAACTTTGAGGACCAGAATGGGCCCTGTGAGCAACGAACCGGAAGCAGCACACGAAGGACGCAGATGATCATGGCGACGGCATGCGCCTCAGTTACCCTTCTGACCGCTTCTGACAGTATCAATGACGAATTCATCAGTAGATCAAGGAAGCAGCGACTCACACGTAGTTGCGCATGGACTCAAGCCAAGTGCTCCCGATACCCCGCCAGACCACGCTACCGGCGTTCCACCCGCGCACGGGATCGCGATGGAAGAGAGCGCTGATCGCTGCGCCGATGAGGCTCGGGAGGAAGACCACGATGATGCCCCAAACGCTCAACAAGACCGCGTGCCAGTAGCGGAACCCGATCTCCTGAGCTTCCGCCGCCAGTCCCGGTTTGAAGGCCATGGAGAACACCAATCCGAACGCGCCGAGCAACGCAGCCAGAGGCACGACAGTGTTGACCTCGACCGGCTCTCTGATGATCGCCTTGCGGTCCTCTCCCTCCAGCCTCCACTGCACGGCCTCCTTGGCAGCCAGCATGTTCTGCAGCTGGCGTTCCTCTGGAGCCATGCACGCGCGACGCAGACAAAGGGCGAAGAAGCCCAGCACGCCCACGGCGCCGCCGATCATGATACCACCCTGGAAGCACGCGACCATGCCGGAGAGGACGGGCAGATCCTTGTACGGTGAGAAGAAGCCCAGGACAAAGAGTCTGCCGAAGCCGTAAGCAGACATGCTGGACATGTATGCGGTGGGGACGCCTGCACTGAGGAGCGTGATGCCCCGCCAAAGGTACCAAACCGTGTTGGTGAGGACGCCACCCTTGTGAGCGGCAGCTGGTGTAAGGGATCGGTCGGTGCCAATGGTCGGGTCGTCAGGCGGAGCAAAGGAGTCACCGACGTCGATTTCAGTGAGCAGGCCCTTCTCGATGTCGTACACCACTGGCCCATAGCTCGGAAGAGCCGAGTATGGCGGCACAACGGGTCCGCCGAGGATCAGGAAGGCACGCCCGGCATGCAAGAGCGGAGTGGCGCGTAGGACGCGTTCGTCCGTGAGCGAGGCTTGGTAGGGCGGCGGGAGGTTGACTTGGGTCATTGTGCTGGGTGAAGTCGAGAGTAGTACGGTGGAGGCAAAGGGTGAAGTGCAAGGCGAACGAATGGAACTGGTGCTTGGCACTGTTCTTCGACTGGCGTGCTTTCCTTTTAAACCAACTCGCCTTTCCTGGATACATTACGGCAATATGCGAGTCACCTTAGGACGTAGCAACGATAGATTGCATGTACTTGACAAAAAGATACGGGCCAATGCTTTTGCTTTGAGCATATGGTGCCATCGAGGAAGAGGGACAGTAAGTTGGCAACGCCTGAGGAGGCCCACAATGCTTGACTGGGAACGTCTGCCCAAGGATCTGAGCGTTCACAATCATCTGCAATCAAGATAATAGCACAGCCCAAGAAACCACAATACAACCACGAGGCAACCCGCCTTCCTCAGGCTATGCTTGTGCAGAATCTGCAGCTATTGACAATAACAGTTAGGCTTCCATGGTAATGAGTCAGAAAGTGATTGGCAGACAACTACACATGGATAGGTCCGAACACACTGACCTGCTACATCCCGACTTTCAGCTGCACAATAGTACGATCTGTCGTTGCCCGAGGATGCAAATCATCACATACAGGTCAAGCGAGAGATGGTAAGCGAGGCTTGCCACTGACGATTCACGCTATCTCTAAAATAGAGCGTGACTCGAGACTCGTCCAAGGGCAGCACTGAGCCAAGACTTCGGACAGCTTCAGTGGCCGTATGGTAGGTAGATAACTCAAATATTCAAGAGCACGCTCCAGACCGTCGCTTACTGTATACCTTTTGAGATGTCAAACGTCATGATTGTCGCAGAGATCAGGATACTTAGTGACGGCTGCTTGGGTAACTCCCCGACGCGCCGAACGCACTCTTCAGAGAGACACTGCTGCTTGAGAATCTGGCGGGGGTGCAGGAGGCTCTTTACGATACCAGGCATCTTCGTCTGGCAGCGGGACGATCAGGGAATGCAACTGTGGAACCAGGCGGACATAGCCTTAGGTACAACCGACAGGATTGTCCTCTCATGATGACGGCACAGTACCTGTACGAGTTCCATTTTGCTGATGCGAGCTGGGTATGAGGTAGACGCAAAGCACTATAGGCTCTGACTTGTCCCCATACCGACTTCTACGCCGCTTACTCGCTGTTTCGCCTAGTTGTGCATATCCAGCATTCTGTATGAGCTCGATAGCTTTCGAATGGTAATCCTGCACTTACCTCTTCTATCAAGTCATTCTCGATTTCAGGCAACGTCTCGAGCGGCTCATCGTTCCAAGTCGTGACCGTCCATCGGTTCGGCGGGTTCTCAATATAGAGGCATACATCCTCAGGGATGTATTGTCCGTGCTGCGCCTGGAATGCCGCGCGCAATGCTCGTTCTTCTGTTTCATGTAAAACATGATCCTCATATTCAACCGAAGAGAAAGGCAGTATTTTGCACAACGACGGACCTTCTACCATGGTGTCTAGCTCCGCAACCATGTTGGCCACGACTCGCTGCGCAGCTTCTCGATACTGTCGCCGGCGAGCAAGCTCCAGCACGAGATTATTATATGCGTACTGGTACGATGTGTATTTATGGTGCAGCTCTTCGAGCGGACTGAGTTGCATGTGGAGATGCGAGAGGTGTTCCAAGCTCTCAATCTATCATTTGCAAGGGACGTGAGCAAGCACACAGCGCAGGATTGATAGGTGGACGTACCTCGACAGCCTGCTGTCGGTCGAGCATATCAGCCATAATTTCTCCGAGTTCGTCCAAGTCAGTGAGTATGCTCCGATGAGTGTCCAAGTGCTCTTGCGCAGAAGCCTTGGCCGTGAGAAGCTCATCACTACATCGAAAACACTTTCAACTTTACAATCCGTCGAAGGAGAGACTCAATGCATACCGGTACGCCTCGATCGTGTGTACTCCCTGTTCAAGCTCTGATATGAATCCAGGTAGAGCGTTCGCATCGGCGTTCATTCCTGAGCGATGTTAGCAGGAGTCGTGGAGGATATGTTGTGCGGGAGAGAATTTCACCTTGAAGGTCCTCTTCGCTGAACTCCTCCCCCGCTTCGAAATCGTGCATAGCGTTGGTCATATTGTCATAGTGATGCACAAGAGTCTCCAGCTGTTCCGCCATCTTACGGGAGGTCTTTTCCTGAGCAGCAAATATGACGTCGAAGACTGGGAGCGCAACTCTTGCGGGCACCATATCCTTGATGGCGTCTATGGTATTCGCTAGTGACTCTGGGTAGTCGCTCGTACGTGATAATATATCCTGCAGGCAGAATCATTCGATGTCGAAGCGCAGCACGATGAAGAGGGAAACGTACGTCGAGCTCTTGTCGGTCGGTCTCAATGGTATCCAGCAGCTCTTCTATGGAGCGTTCGTCAACAAAATCCCGTAGTGTCTTCCATTTTCTCCGGTCCTTCCTTTTGTTCCGCTTCTCCTGCAGAGCAGCGCTTGGCGAGCGATTTCGGATTGTGTCTGTCGGGCTTTCCCTCGGATCTGGTCTGGCCCTCGGAAGACCGAAGGGCGTACTATCGTCCTCGCCCTCGTCTTCTGAAGGATTTTGGCTCCCAAACGGAGACGAGTCGACTGAGCCTATGTGGAAGTCTGGTGGCACAGACTGCGTGCCGAGAGACTCGAGCACGTCGTCTAGGGCGTCACTGCGCTGATTACGGAGGGTATCCCATTCCTACCAGGGCCTCAGGATTGAGCCGGCTGCTATGCGGATTTCGGTAAGGCGCATACCTGCACCTGAGCCTCCAGTTCAGAGCGCTTCCGCTCTATGCTCTTCGCAACTTGTGCCGCAAGCTACGTCGACGCTCTGTGGTTGGACATAGTAATCACGTAACGGGGCACGCTCACCTTGAGCTGATCTAATACGGTTTCAGACATGAACCGCACTTGCGCATCCAACGCAAGGACGTCTACAGAGATCTGAGCAGACTCGGTGGAGAGGGTGCTCGCATTGCTGCATAGCTGTTGGCCCTGTAGGAGAGCTTTCTTCGCCTGAAGCACGAGCGAGACAATATGGGGTTGGTCAGAAGGTGACCCTGCCGGGGGAGAGGGAGAATTGTTGGCAGACATAACACTGCAAACTTGGTGCAGTCTCAGCGAGTCGCTGTGTGGACCGTGGCGTGTAAGCCCTGTCCAGCTCTCGGTCCGACGCGCTCATGTGACTCATGATGTGAAGCGGCAGTGACACAGTACTGTCACTGTCACGGGAAAACCGGAAACGCGTCGCTCCAATCACGCTCTCTCCTGTCGTCATGTCTGGAGCTTTGCCTCCATGTCCGAGTCCCCAGCCTTCATGCATATCGTACTTTTCCCTCAACCATAGCTCACCATGCTGCCAACATATAGACGAAACGTTAGAAACATGACAGCCGCACACGCTGCGTGCAGGGCCATGTTCACAGCAGCGAGCTCTGGGTCCTGTCCTAGATCTGTACCGCGACGCACTACAGTGAGGGGGTTTGCCACAGGCAGGAGCTCGCAAGAGCACACTGAGGTAAGTCAGCCCTTTCTTCACTGAGGACCGATCTTCGAACTAACCAAGCAGGACGTTCATAATCTGGCACAGCCTGATTCGAAGCAAACATCCCATACAGATGATTCGGCAAGTGTTGCCCGTGAGCACTCGGGCTCAGCACCGGCAACGCAGCCAGAGCGCAAGATGAGCATTGCGGAAAAAGATGCCGCACTCATGAACAGTTGGAAGGAGCGCGAGGGCTCGCTTGTCAATACCGAGTTTGAAGACGGTCAAGTTGCTGAGGGTTACCGCCGGAACGTTGTACGTTGTGATCCCCTACACGGTCCTCACGCAGTCTAAATTGACTTGTACTCACAGAAAGCAAACATTTTCCGCTATATCTGAAGCAGCGCATCATGGGTACTATGTCGCATTCACAGCTACGAGTCCACCGTCTCGCCAACAAAGCGTAGGAGAACGTAGCATTATCCAAACATCGGAATCTACTGTGTTAAAACCAATGACCATGCCAAAGAACGAGGTCATGCGTTCGTTCATGCGACTGAACACCTTACAAGACAATTTGTTCGCGTTCGATATCCAGCTCCTCCACATTCAGCAGTTCATCTGATTCAATTATCAATGTCAGCGTGAGACGATATGAGCCTGAAGGATCATGATACAGGCCTTCCTCTGGGTCGCACACCCACAGCCTCACTACCGTAGGGTCGTGGTCGCTCGCACGTGCACCCATCGTTTCCGCCCAGGTATTCACATGGACATGTTCGACCTCCACGCCGCCCGGTCGCGTCGCGATCGCGTCGGAGACGAAGACATGGTCAATCTCCTGCGCGTTCTGGTCGTACGCATACGTGTAGCGTTCAGCCGGGGGTATGCCAGCGACGGCGTTTGCGTCGTGCAAAAGCGCGGTGAGCGGGCGGAGAACGGCGCGTGCGGCGAGGTACTCGTTCATATCGCCCGCCACGATGACGCTTGCGTCAGGACTGAGCTCCAGTAACGATCGTACGAAAGTCTGTGAGGGCCAAGCGTATCTGCAGTCAGGTTACGATCAGAAGGAACAAATTGGAGTTTCATACTGCTGTCACGTTTGCTTGGCTCATACGGTGCTCAGCATGACCATTGACTGGCGGTCGCGCGTCGCCGCGCACGGAGGAGCTGTCTCGCTTCGAACTGAAATGCACGTTGACAGTGAAGAAGCGGTCCCCAGCCGCCGTCTGCCATGCCGCCGCAAGCGGCTTGCGTGCATTCTCCCAAGCAGGATGCGTAGGGTTGATGCGCCCGGGGTTATAACTAAGAGTGCATCAGTATCTCCCTGGAATAACTGCGGATCGCGTTCGGACCTTAGCTCCACAACGCCCTCCTCATCTACAACAGGCTGTGTGGCGAGCGTCGCGTTGCCTATGGTGCCGGGAATGAGGGAGACACGTTCGGGTCGCCACCTTTGACACGATGAGTACCATAAGAAATGCATGAACATGCTGTAGAGGGCTCACAGATATGCGACGCGAATATTGCCTCCAGGAGCGCCGCCATCCTTATTGTCCTCAGGCTCGACGTTAATGAAATGGTAGGCCACTCCTCCGCTAGCCTTCTTGATCGCATCAACGAGCGCGGAGAGCGTCTTGTTTGCGCTCACCACACCGTTGTCGCGCGGGCCTGAATCATCCTGGATCTCCTGGACGAAGACGATATCAGGCGCGTGGAGGTGGCCGGCGATGTGAGAGGCTATGGTGGAAATGTGGTGCGAGCGCGGAGACATATTCTCGACCTAGCTATTTTTAGCGAGTCACGTAGGAGCAAGAGTCTAAGCCCGTACATTATAGTCGCCAATACGCAGTTGACAAGCATGCACGCTGGAATTGAGGGTAGACGGCCGAACGACACTCTCCGGCGTCTCTACTACTCCCGGCGCTGTGAGTGGTAGGATGTAATAGGTCCCGTACTGCATTTGTTTGCACTTGAATCAATCCAATCCTATACGCGATTATGAGAAGACAGTCTGGTTACCTGGTACGTAACCACACCGGTGATGTTGCTAAGGTTCATACCCATCCTCGTCTTCGGATTGCGAGTGCCATCAAGGGCCCGCCCTATGAGAATTGTCTCAGAATGAGCTGGGGGCACTTCGCCTAGCCAACGTCAAATGTCAGCGCGTCAAAAGGAACGTGGCGAGCGTATAACATACCGTCGTCAGCATAGATTGTCAGACCGCCCCGTTCATTACGCCCTGTCACAGGCCAGTCGCCGTACACCCATATGGAGCCAAACCTGTCCGGGAAGTTTGTGGCCGTAGGCCATGGCACGGTCACCAGCTGCCCCTCGAGGCTCTCCCAAAAGTCCAGTCCAAACTCGTCAGGACGTAGCGTAGCGTTCACGGACTCGAGTAAGGTGACATTCCCGGGAATCGAGAGCCACCCGTCTGGCCCGATATCAAGCGAAGAAAGCTGGTTCAGTGGAGGCGTTCGGTCGACACCCAATACCAAAGGCTCGACGGTATTGCGGGTCGAAAGGGTCTCCAGCGAGACGATGTAGTCCATTTCCGTGAGAAAGAGGTCGTTTGCGGTGGAGCGATACTCCGCGACTCGACCCGTCACTGCAACGCCGTCACCGACATTGGCGTGCTTAGCAGCGGTCCCGTACAAGCGCAATCCATTAGAGGCTCGGGGATCGTCCGAGCGTTCATCCTGAATCCACACCCCATATCTGTCCTAATCGACACAACTCGGCGTAAGGCCAATAGGACCGGAATGGTTTGGTCGAAGAATGGTTCGACACACCTACCTTTGCAGTAACGACTCCGACCACTTCTACGGTTTGCCCTTTGAGGGGAGACTGAAAAGCAATGCCTTGTACATCGGATATCGTTACTTTCGCTGATCTCAAGATGGCAGCCAGCGTATTCTCTATCAACAGCAGTGTGAGGACAGCCCTTAGCGGTGCGTCGAGCTTCATGGTGGCGTGTAGGGAACCAAGGGCTTGCAGCTTGCTAGGCAGATGCAGCTGGCGCAGGCTTTATTATCGCCTACAAAGTCCAGCGTCGATATGGCGATGGCACTAGACAAAAGCAAGGCTTGCCACCACGCCCCGCACGCACGTTGGGCTGAACAAAGGCGTGTTGGTGGCTGAGACGCGTCGTCGGACGGGCAATGAATGCTCGATTCGGCAAGCACCGCAACTCCTCCGATCGGATCTGGGCACCGCCACCGCGCTCTCCACGCTCAGGGCACTGGCAGTTGTGGAGGAGACTTGCGTTTAGTAAGGTCGACCACAACCGTCTCAACTCCCCCATGCCGCCGTCCGCGTCGAGCTCGTCCTTGCTTTGTCTTGCGTGCTCCGCATCTTTGCCACCTCGCAAAGGAGACGGCAAGACTTTCTATACACAGTGTTGCTCGCGGCCCATCTGCCCGAAGTGCATTTCGTCCAATCCGCGGCTTCGCAGATACAACCCTTGCTTGCGATGCCTAGCGGGTGTTGATGCAGTCAGCGCGACTCGCGCAAGCCATGACATTGGTTATACCGCAAACTCACGAATCAACGTGGACGCCTCTATTCGAGATGAAGACATATTTGTGGTCGAAGACTCTTCAGACGATGAAGCTGACCCTGAAGGACGCTCTACCTCCGGGCATAGCACTTTCGCGGCTGAGAATAATGCCTCATTCTCGGGTCGTATTGGTCATAGTTCGGACTATCACAGCGACCCTAGTCATGTGGGGAACCCACTACACCGCAGTCTTTGGACCGATGGCCTGCGAGCGGAACTGTTGAACGAAGACCACACTGGGTCGGTTGTCCCCGTTCCCAAGTATTTCATCCGACCAGATGATACCCTCCTAGGCATAGCGCTCAAGCTCAGGATAGACGTACGTTCATTCTGTCAGTGGTATGCGCAATGGCTTATACGATACTCTCAGGCTCGCATCCTGTGCCGTCTGAACAACCTCCCTATGAGCGCGCTCCGCACTACACCTCATCTTCTGCACACACGCGCTTTCCTTGTCCTCCCTCCCTCGACGAGTATACCGGAGTTATCCCCCGCCGAGAAAGCTCTGGATGAGGAGCGCAGAGCTCGACTTGTGCGCGAGCGTGCAGAAACACGTTTCCAGTCGATGACAAAGGAGACTGATCGGCACGTGGCAAAGGCATACGTTGCCCTGGCTGATCTTCCCGATGGCGACGGGGGCAATTTCAAGGAGTACCAGGAGGAAAAGGGTTTGCGCAAGCGTAGGCCTCGCACAAATGACAACGACGACACCGAGTGTAGCCTTGAGGGACTGGCAATGGATCAGTACTATAATGACGAGGAGTGGGAGTCCAAAGAGCGAGGCGAAGGACGGAAACCTGCACCTTCATCTCTCCCTTATGCTCTGGCTGCGGAGTCGAATCAATACACTGGGAGTAACGGAGAGAAGTCGCGGTGGAAATGTAATAGTTAGAGACACAGCCAATAGTGGTTGATGTATATCCCATGCAAGATGTTTTCGCCGCAGGCACGTTTGTATACTACGTCCGCCACGTAGCGTTTATGTAAACAAGATGCTAGGATACAAGCCACGACGCATAGATATCTATACAACAGATGACCTACGTATGTCCAATGTCCAAGATGAGTCAGATCAGAGTCCGCGCATAAGGTACTTCGTTAGACATTCGATGGCCGCCTTCTTGATATCCTCGTTCTCCGGCCCGTTTTTCAAGATCTCCGTAGCGAATGTCACCTTCTCGATGGATATCTCCTTGTCCTTCTCTTGGACGTGCACTGTTGTTGACGTGGCCGGATTCTGTGATCGCTGGGCCGTCTCGGCGCGCAGAAGCTCGGTGCGCAACCTGCTCTCCTCGGCTTGTTGTTGCATCAGATCCCGGAGGGTCGAACATACCCCGAGGAGTGCGTCGGTGACGACGTTCAGCCGCGCCAGAGTCTGAGTTGTCTGCGAGGTGTAATCCGGATGCAACGAGTCTCGAGGAGCCGATAGATCGCTCTGCGTCCTCGAAGCGGACACGGCAGGCGTGGGGTCGGGACTTCGAGTGGGAGGTGCGATCGAGACCCGAGGGGATGCAATGCCGGTAGGCACAGAGCGTATGTAACTGGGCGATGCGGTGTACGACGTGCTTGGTCCTACATGGTGTTGGTCCGACGGTTGTGACGCTGGCGAAGGGTACGCATACGCCTCGCTGTATCCGTTGTGTTGCAGTAAGGAGGATGAATGAGATGGCTCAGGAGAAGGAGCATGCTGGGCGGATCCACTCTTCAAGGGCTCTGGGGCCGAACGTCTCGCCACCAGCTGCGGATCAATGCTCGTACGGGTGAGTAGACCCATTGGCACGGGTGTCGCGGAAGTGTCGGAGGGACCAGCGTCGCCTTCGTCAAGGGACCCATACTGCGGAACTAGTAAACCCGTCTTGGGATCTTCGCGATATCTACAGGAGGATCGTTCGCCATATGAGAGGCACATACAAGCTTCGCAAGTGTGATTGGCTATTCACCTTCGCCGAAAAAGATCATACCAGCCGGCCTCGTACCACTTGTCGATGATCTTCGAGTTCAACGTCCCGACATTGAGCCCGGCGGCCCGAGCCATGTCGAGCAAAGAATCGACTGGTGGCTGCTCAGCGTTTGGAGTCTCGGCCTGTAATTGGCGGATGCGGTTGGCTGAAAAATTCTGGAAGGCATGGATTTGCTTGAAAACGTCGAGATTGCGGTGAAAGCAGCTTTTGAGCGCGGTGTATGATTTGCGTCCCGGGAAGAGTTCGCTCGAGCACTGGGGCGTGAAACATTCAAGGAATGAAACCCCACCCGACTTGGGCCGCACATACCTCGCGAAAAACGGTGTTCATGCGCGTGCGGAATGCCTCCCAGTGCTCATTGCTGGTCAGCATCCATGTGAAGAAACGTGACTTATCGTCCTCCGTCCAGTGCTTGGGGCCCCCGTTGGGGCCCAGATCCGCATCGTCACCCTCTCCGTTCTCGCCCTGCGCTGGAGCGCGCTGGCGCTTTTTTTTCGAACTGCCCTCAGGTGCAGAGGAATCATGGCGTTTGCGCTTGTAACTGGGAGCGCCGCCGCTTCCGCTCGCCACAGGCGACGAGGTGGGATTCCCTTGTGAGTCGCTGCCGAGAGTCTCGTGTGAGCGAGAGGGCTCCGATGCATACATCAGCTCGCCTCCCGGCGGGGGCGGCGGACCTTGCGGCACGGCGTAGGACATGACATGGTGAGAGTATCCCTCAGAGCCTGCGGATGCGCCAAATTCGTGCGTCCGATGCACAGAGATGTACGGGCCATTGTCGGGCTGTGCGACGCGCGGGTTAGCTCGTTAGCTCGTTCTGAGGCGTGACAGAAAAATATCATCAGGGCGAAAGCTGTCTGCATCCAGACTCACCTGAACCGGGTGGCTGGGCGGTTGGCTCATCATCATCGCCTGCGAGTGAGTTGGGTCAGTCGCTACCTGCGCAGCGGCTGAGGACTGCCCGACGTGGCTCATCGCGCTTGATAAAGTGAAAGATGTCAATGATTTCACATTCACTCCCGCCTCAGCGCGCCAGTAGGGGCAATAGCGTACCTCAAGGAGGACATCTGAGGTTCTGGCGATGTGGTCATGGCAAAAGCGCCGAACCGGTTCGAATCTGCAAAGCAGCTTACCGGCGTCTAGAGTCGCATTCCGACGCTCGCCGGATCGAACCGTTTCAACTACATACAGTTTGAGTGACCACTGAGTCAGCTGCAGAACCGACAACAGTTATTGACATGCCGAGTGCTTGTACACTGTGCATTCAGCCACGCAAACTGAGCACACGTCCAATGAGACAGGCGGTCGCATAAGTCACATGGCTCAGCGCCATTTACAATCCCTGGATACAGCAAAGCTGAAGCCTAGCGACTACATAACACTACACCGAGGATCGTATATGGACAACGAACGTGAAGACGAATAAGGATGAGTAACGGGCTTGATGAGCGGTACGAAACGAGTCCAAGTGATCCCAGATGAGGTGGAGAGGGATAACACGACGTATGTACAGCCAAGGAGTTTTCTGGAGGACACGTACAGGCAGAATCCGTTGCAAAACGATCAGAATGTGCAAAGGCCCGCCTTCCTTCATGCCCTTGAGTCTCTCCTAGCACCATTGGTTGGATACATATATTGATGAGGGGCCGATGGAGGTCCGTGTGAAGATGGCGGTCGTTGAGAGTTCGTAGATGCCGCACTGGCAGCAGCGCTGTACGACGTCGTCTGGGTCGGGCGGGGTCGGTAGTAGCTGTTGTTCCGGGAGTCGGTCGATGCACTCGCCATCACCGGTGACGGGGTATTAACCGCTACAGTGGGCATCGGCCATGGCAAGGAAGTAGACGTGTTGACAGTAGCCGACGTGGAGCTCGTAGTACGTCCGGAGGCCATGGCGTTGGCACCAATAGTCGAGGACGAAGGAGGCCGCTGAGGCTGCATGGCGGGTGAAGCGTTCATAGAGGCCGGTGTAGACGTGACCGGACTACGCGCGGGCGATATGATACTAGCAGCATTCGTCTGATGCGGTGATTGCTGGTGGTGTTGCGGATGGTGCTGAGCCTGGTGAGGAGGTGGGTGCTGCTGCGGGTGCTGCTGATGTTGGTGGGACTGTGGCTGCTGGTGCTGGTGCTGCTGGTGTTGATGCTGCTGCTGTTGTTGTTGCTGCTGCTGCTGCTGCTGAACAGCGTGCTGAGGTTGTTGATGGTGGTGAGCCTGAGCCTGAGATTGCTGTTGAGCGTGTTGCGGCGGCGGAGGCGGGCAAGAATTATCCTGGGCGGGTTCGGCTTCCCTGCGTCGCTTCGTACCACGTGTAGTGCTCTCCTTTAGACCCAGCGACGTCGCCTTCAGCAGTATTTGGTGTCTGAGTGGTGTCGTCAGCCGTCAAGAACTTGGTATTTGATGGGGCGATAAAGCAGACCCTACCTTGTCCTGCTGACACCCCATTGCTGAACGACCCAATCCCACTCGATCTCGCCCTTATTTTGGGGTCCGCCCATTTCCTTGCTCTGCTCTGCCAACCTCTTGAGACGCTCAGTCTCTTCCTCGGACCAAGTTCCCTGATGACCACCGGGAGCGGTGTTACCGGTAGCAGCGCTGAACGTGGAGATAGTCCCGGTGTTGGACGGTACGCTAGGGGCTGGAGCCGGAGCCTGAGCGGGGACGGGGCTGGAAGCCGAAGGCGTTGCCGTAGTCGGTGCAGCAGGAGGCGCGGCCTGTGCTGGCGGAGAGGATTGTGCGGGAGGCGCACTGGCCGAACTTGCAGGAGGAGGGGGCGGATAGTAGGGCGCTGCGCCTTGAGGCGGAGGGTAATAATACGGCGCAGTTGGATAGCGCGAACCTGGCGGCGGCGCCGAGTACACCGGGGCATAGTATGCTTGCGACGGCGGTGGCATGGAAGAGGCATTCAATGGCATCACGAAGGTTTGAGGGTTCGTGATCACCGCACCGGGCGCCGGGGCTGCAGCCCCACTACCAGATGCACCTGGGGCGGGGGGCGGGGGCATCGAGGCATAGCTGGGGTAGCTTGTCGTAGGGACAGGTTGACCAACCAGTTGACTGGGGTTCGCAAGCTACAATGGCATGAGGACCTGCATGAGAGAAGCATGGGATAGTCCGTACAAGGCTGTCGCAGACGCGTTTCGCATCTGCTATCATCAACAGTGGGTCAATCTTATTCGCTGGTCCGGATTGATAACATTGCGCGATGACCATGGGAGATGCGGCTTTCTGCAACCACGCGGACCCCTACTGTGAACAGGGAGCAACGGTAGATTTCGCACGGTTCGGACTCACCACTAACTCCTCCGCGGCATTGTAGAACTCCGAGCATAGGTTTAATGCGCGCCATTGAAACTCGTAGAACTGCTGATTCTGAGACACATTGGCCGGTGGGGCAGGAGGATACGAGTAGAACCCTGGGTGCGCGACGTTGGCAGGCGCCTTGGATGCACTGCCGGTAGACACGCGAGGCTTGCGATTCTTGGAACCTCGAGGACGACCCGGTCTGCGCTTCTCAGTGCCCTCGTCGCTGGCGACTGTGGGCGCGGAATCATGTTGGGCAGTAGGTTGCCTGTTGTAATCCGCAGGGGCGGACGGGGCGGGCGCACTTCCCGAGATGAATAAGTTGAACAACGGGCGTGAGCAGGATCTAGATCGGGAAATACACACCCTGTCGAGCTGGGCTGGGTCTGAGCAGCGTTGACACGAGGAGAAGAATGGCTGCTGGCGGACTGGCGAGCATGATCTGCGTCGTGGTGGTCAAGCTCCTCCTCTACGACCTCTTCGTCGTCTTCCTCCTCCTCCTCCTCTTCCTCACGGTGGCCGGAGCCGGCGCCATTGGTTGAGGTTGTCTGGTGATGGGAGCCATAGGAAGAGTATTGCTGACGTGGAGAGGGGTGAGGTTGGGAGACGACGGGTGCATGGAGAGCATGCGAGAGAGGTTGATAATATTGCGGATTGTCCATGATTTTCTGGGAGACTATATGATAAAAGCCCAGAGATGGGTGTAACGCGCTGCGAGCGGAGGGCGCAATCGATGTTGAGAACAACAACCAAACCCCGTGGGAACGCTCTCCCGACGCATTTGCCTTCCCGCACGCTGTCCCATTGCGGCCGTGTGCACTGTAGGAAAATTCGCAGAAAATCGGAGAGGCCCATTGTGCAGTCTCCACGTTCTCTTAGACGTTCGAGAGGACATGCTAGCTATACACATATTTGCTCCGCTAAATTCAGCCTGTCCTCGGATGTCCCAAATTTGTGCCAATGGCGAAAACTCGAGGCGACACAGCCGCCGGCACCTCTCGGCGCTAGGCGATCACATTCCCCGTCACGACGCTGTCTGCAGCTGTTATGTGACTGGCTGTGACCGGGCACAATTCCTAAACGTGACATCGTCACATCCAGCAAGTGACCGACCGCGGACCCGGCGCGCACACGCTCTTCGACTCGAACCGTCATCTCAGCCACCACTGTCCTTGTTCTCGACCACCATCCTCTGCTCCGTTGACAACGCCCATAGTTGTGGCGTTGGCCAGCAAATCAACACGGAGCTTGCGCCCGCCACACCTTTGCGCAATCGAACACAACTGCACAATATCCTCCAGTCCAGAGCAACAGCTCTATCGTCTTCGCCAATCATGTCCCAACCGACCTTCTCTAGTCCGACGCCGGCACCAGGCAGTCGAGCCATTGCAGCCAATGCGCTTCGGAAGGCGGGTCTCATCGACCAGGACGCGAAGATGCGCGATATCTCGGACAAACCAGGTCGCAAAAGCGGCGCGACCAAGCAAACGACCCGCTCACGCACGCATCCTCATAAACCCCGAGCGATCGACGTTCTTACAGGAAAGGACCAGCATGGGTCTTCAAAATCGGTAATTATCGAGTTTCTTGTCCGCTTACACCCTCCTTAGCGACTGCACTTGCCCTTTGGACTGGTGTCAAGCTTTCTGTCTCCCTTTTGTCTCCAACACAAGGCTTACACACTCTTCCTTCCATCTCTGTTCCTCAATACTCTCCCGTCTGTCCTCGGCTGCAGTTGACCGCTCGTGTGGCCGCTGGAGACCCGGCAGCGCAACGATTACTCAAGGGTGGCACTCGCAACCGTAGAAACGCCATTTCACTGAACGGAGCACCCTTGACGGAGAAAGTGGTCGACCTATGGAAGGAGTGGGTCAACCGGAGATGGAATGCCGATGCTAAGTTTCTCAATCTCGAGGTGCGTACCACACTCTTCGGGTAATGCACATATAGCTTATTGGCTTTGCAGCGGATGAACGAGGACGAGTGGTTGAAGCGCCACCGCCTTTTATCACCAGCGTCGCCTGACGCTGTCAAAGAACCTCAAGTAGTCTTTAAGATCGCAAGCAAGCTAAAACCAGAGGTGTGCCACTTCCTCAAAGCGCTCAAGGCGCCGGTTCTCACGTATCATTGCAGGTTGAAACGATCTCGCTCGCCCACAACAACCTTGTCACCGGCCGAATGATGTCGACGCTCGCGCATTACCTCCCAAAGCTTGCGAATTTGTCTTTGGAGGGAAATAGGCTAGCGGGCTGGAAGGAGCTTGACTTCATCTCCGGAAAACGAGGAAGGTTGTCTCAATTGCGAGAGCTCGTCCTTGTTGGCAACCCCATCCGCGATCTGGAGTATAAGAATAACAGGGCTCAGCAGTACAAGAGGTTCGTTCTTCGTCGATGGACCTCTGTCAAGCTTTCTGATTAGTACCAGCGAGATTGCACGGCGCTTCCCCTCGCTGGAAATCCTTGACGGTGAACCCATAGCCAGAGTAGGATTTGACGCTCCAGCGCCATCCGCCTCAACCTCCACACGCCCTCATACAATGCTGTCTTCATTTGCGTTCCCTATGGAACCGTCTCTCATCGCAGGAGTAGACGGCTCGATCGTCAGCAATTTCCTGGGCCGCTATTTCCCCCTTTATGACAATCAGCGGGGCGCTTTGCTGGATGTTTATGCTCCCGATGCTACCTTCTCGTTCTCCGCCAACACGGCAATCCCACCACGAGCTAGGATCGAAGGCATCCATGTCTCGAAGGAGTTCCCGAATCAGCGGAAACTCGAATGGGCGCCGTGGCTTAGTGGCGGCCTGGGAGGGTCGCGTAACCTGGGTCGCATGACGGGTAGTCTACAGAAGGTCACCCAGTCGTTGCATCTAGGCGGCGAGCAGGCGGTGAAGGCGATGGCCAATCTACCTGCCACCAGACACGACATCGCAGGTTCTCCTGAGAAGTTCTCCGTCGATGCGTTCCCCATCATCCAGGGCGAGAAGACCAACCTGCTCGTCACAGTACATGGGCAATTCAACGAATGTAAGTGGCTTCCTCCTTCCAGAGGTCTCCGGCAGGATGGTCCTAATACGCGTGATGATAGTGCCATCCGAGGGCATCCGATCCTTCGATCGATCCTTCGTCCTCGCTATCGCACCAGAAGGATCCCGGTGAGTGCTTCTGCGGCTGTTGTATGAGCGTGTTTGATTCTGAGGGGTCTCGGTGATAGGGCTAAGCAAAGCGGGTGGGACGTGATGATCCTGTCCGACCAGCTGGTCATCCGCGCCTACTCGAGCCATGAGGCCTGGCGACCCGGTCCGATGCGAGTACAGGCGGGTGATCTGCTGCCATCACCTGCATTGACGCAAGCCCTTGCAGCTTTGGTAAGTGCCTGATTCAACCAGACCCGATTCCCGACCTTATCGTCGATGGGGGATCGGGTATCTAACGTCATGATTTTGCTGACCCCGACGCCCGCTTGGCAAATAGCCGGAACCGCAACGGCATCTCATGCAGGACCTCATTCTGCGCACACGACTGAACCTGCAGTACGCAGAAGACTGCTTGAAGACCAACGACTGGGACCTGCAGCGGGCATTGGCGAACTTTGAACAAGTCAAGGTGAGCACGACATCGTCTGATGGCTCCGAGGCGACGCAGTGCGCTGATTGCATTATTACGTGAAGGCGAACCTCCCGGCCGATGCGTACTTGCCCCAGGACGCGTTCTTGTCTTGACCGACCGTGTTCTAGTGTGGGATGGGCACGTCGGCTCGTGAGACGGTTGGTCATTGATGCCGCCGTACGCAGCCTCGTGTCTCGCGATCGTTCCGTCGGACTGCACGCACCCTCTTCATACTTTTCTACTACCTATTCCATCATCGGCATACAGCGCAATATGTAACCTATAGCTCAATCCTCCCATCGTGATCCGTGATGCATTATCGTCCACATCCTCCTCCCGCGTCGTCGACATCGCTCTTCTGTCTCGTTATCCGCTGCATATATTGTTTATCACACGGGCCGTCGTCGGTTGTCGGACTTGTCCTTCCATATACAGTCACGGCCAAAATGAACGCACCACTTGCCATTCCTGGCGAAACTCAGCCTGTAGCTTACCTGTATCTGGCTTGCTTCCAATACTAGTTATATATGCCAGTAGTGTGTCTTCTGTTGATTGCATATGCTGTGTTCCCATGGCTGGCCATTCAGATTTTGCATGGATATTGGCTAAAATTGCTGGACACCTTCAGTGACACATCAAAGGAATGACTATTCTGAAGGGTAAAAGGCTACAACAAGTCTATGAATCCCCACTAAGACCCTTCCTTGCCTTCACTGTCTTCACCCGTCCAGGCAAGGAACGGTAAAGTCCCTGAATAAATGACTTATCCATCCCGTACCATAACTTCTGCACGACCCTCCATAATTCTTCTGTGTTGCGCGGACGGGGCCGATATGTCTCGAGACGCTTCTTGATCTCAGCCCAAACATTTTCAATGATGTTGAGGTCAGGAGAAGAGGGAGGCCAGGGAAGAACGAGGAGGTTTTGATGTTCGAGCCACTCTTGAACGAGGCGAGCCGTGTGCTTCGGGTCGTTATCGTGCTGGAAGATGATGGTGCTTGGGCCAAGCCGATGGTCATGGAGTGTACCCAGGAGGGAGTCCTCGAGGATGTGACGGTACATCTTGGCGTCCG
>CCBP010000453.1:0-26681 GCA_000765035.1 Trametes cinnabarina
CGCAATCGCAGGAGTCTGTGAGATCCTCACGTTCTTGGGGAAAGGAGAGTCTGAATTGCTTCGCCGCGAAGAGCGAGTATTTACTATGCAGATAGCGTGCTAATCGTACGATACGTTGGAGGACGACCGGCGAAGTGGTTCGCCGAGTTCCGGAGCTGGGCAAAGGGTTGTGATCGCATTGGTCCGCGATCGCGAACCTACGGCTCGTGCGGATTCCGTGCCGAGATCGGCGGTTCGCATCGCGGAGAGGTCGGAGACATACTCTTGTGCCTATCGCGTCCGTAGCAGCAAGCGCAAAGCAAGCAAGTGAACTGCGAAGAATTGAGAACGAGAGGCGAAGCAACACAGTGCGAAGTGCGAAGGATTCGCGAAAAGTCCAGGGACGCGGTGCTGGAAAAGTGGGAGTCGTATCAGCGCCACGACTTTGCGACTGTGTAATCGCTCTTGCCGGGCTTCTGCAGAACCACCGTAGATGACAGTTTCCAAGCCTCCGGGTAGTAGCCAAGCGTGAAAGTCGCTCGGAAGAGGGACGCCAGGACCGGCGCGACCGTGTCCACGCAGTGCTTGTAGACTTCGTTTGGTATGGCGTCAGGGCCCGGGGCTTTGAAGGCCCGCAACGATCTTATAGCCTGTCGGACTTGTTCATCAGTCAAAGGGCGGTATGAGAATCTGGGCTTAGGGAAGGGTCCTTCCGGCACACCCGCCGTGCTGGGTGGTAGGAAGAACGTCTTGTGGAACTCAACCCCCTTGTCCGCGTTGGAGTTGAGGACGCATGGCCTGCCTCCCTCATCTACAGCCTTGATGGGCGGGATGCGCGCACTGCCGCCATCCGTGGGGCCACGCCGGAGGAAGCGGTTTGCGTCCCAGATGGTCTTCCCGTCCACCGAGTCGATCCAGGCTTGCCAGTGATCTTTCTTTGCTGCACGGATGGCGTCAGTGTATCGGTTTCGGTAGCGGTGGTACTCGGCGTGGATCGGGTGCGCCCTGTCGGCTCTACGCTTATGTGACTCGCGAGCCAGTCGCTCCTTCTCCTTCCGCATCCTTGTCAGATCCTTCGACCACCAGCGCTTGGCGTACGGCGTGTGGGGCGTCGGGGGGACATGCTGCTCGATAGTGTCCTGCAAGTCTCGCATCAGCGCATCCAGGGTGCGGTCGAAGGTGGGTATGGACTCGATGATCGGCGGGAACTCGCGCGCAGCAAGCCTCTCTGCCAGGGAGCGCTCAAACTCGACCCAGTCGACTTGCCGGAAGTCCCGGCGCGGACGCGGCGGCGCTGCAGCGACAGGAAGGCCGAACTCCGTGTGGATGGGGTAGTGGTCAGTACGAAGAGGGCGAAGATCAGGACGCACCAGGCACGACCGGAGATGGTCGCGCAGGCCCTTAGTGCAGAAGACGTTGTCGGGTCTGGTCTGGTTCTTCGTGCGCATGTGTTCCAGTGTCGGGATGCCCGCAGGCAGCGCCATTTCCAGTCCTAGAACGTCCAGGTATCTGGTTAGCACCTCCGCTTTCTTCACATTACCAACCGTGAAGAGGTGAGTATTCCCCGGGTCATCCCAGCGCTGATGGTGCCGGTTGAAGTCGCCGAGCCAAATAGCTTGATGCACGTCGTCGTCGTCGTCGTCCCAGTCGCCCAGGTTGCGCATCGCTCGCGCCGCGGCATGCACTGCCGTGTCGCTGCTCGCATCGACATACAGATTGAACAGGTGTACCGCGGGGGCACCCTCCGTGCGGATGGTGATGGCGGTGACGTCGGAGTGTGGGATCGAAATGGGGTTCCAGTCGTTGGTAGATAGTCGCTTGCTGACAAGGATCACTGAGCGTGTGCGTCGAGCTGCATCAGCATGATGTGAGGAGGGATAGACGACGCGCCAGTGCGAGGTGCTGCGCGTGAGCGACAGCCTGTCGAGGTAGGGTTCTTGGATGGCGATGATGTCGAAATCGCGTGGGTGGGCTTTGTGGAGAAGGTCGTCCTGGGCCAGGAGTGACTTGTTGAGGTTCTGCTGCCATATACAAAGCGTTGCTCGTGGTGGGTCGTCGCTCATTGTGCAGTTGCAGGAGGTTGGCTGGGCTGCGTGAAGTACGAGTCAACCGTGCGCTGCGTTGCTGAACCTTGAGCGGCATCGGCCTGCTCGAAAACACCCTTGATTGGCGACCAGACCGTCGGCGGGGGCGGCGCGCGTTCGAGCTCCTCATCGTCCGGGATCCAGGTCTCGGGGCTGTTGGTTACAAAGAAGCGGAAGCCGGCATCAGCTCGTCTCGCAACTCGTACTCGCACCTTGCTGCGCAACGTAGGGCAGTTGTGGTCCCACGCGGCGTGGCCGTCTTGTGAGCAGTTCACACAACGGAACTGCCGCGGGTCACGGACAGTGCATTGGGAGGTGGCATGAGGGCCCGCGCACGTCGCGCAGGTGTCAACCTCCGCGCTACAGTCACGAGCGAAGTGGCCGTCGTAGCTCTGGCATCTGGCGCACCGCTTCGGCTCATCGACATCACGCCTAACCACGATCCACCTCTCCCCGAATCGCAGCCCGCGGAGAGCGACGTTAGCCTGGTCCACATCCGACAGCACCAGCATGAGGTGGGCGGTCATCTGCCCGGGGCGCCGCCGCGAAAGGGGTTTGATCCAGGTGGCACGAGAAATAGCACCGGTCTGCAACCCATTGCGCTGCTCCAGCTTTCGCAAGGCGGTCGGATCCGCGGGGTCAAAGGACACCGAGACTCGCTCTGCCCCAGCCGATACGTGCGCTCGACTATCTGAGCACGAAGCCCAAGCTTGCGCGAGAAGGCCTTGGCCACCGCGGGTCGCAGCAGCCAGCGGGCCATCTCAGCCGTCGACGCCGTGAACACTATGTCTCCGTGCCGCAAGACCTTAGCGGCCTCGATCACCCCGCCCGACGGCGGTGTGAGTCCACCCTCCGCCATGTCCTCAACCGCGGCCACCGCTTGCCGCAGTGCCGCAGCGTTCGTGTCGAGCTCGTCGCCTGAGATCGCGAGTGTTGCCCCTCGTATGAGGACTTGCCGTTGAAGGTGCTCTGCCATGGTAACTGCCCGACGCGTGCGCGCCGGGGCCATATCAAGTGAAACTGTGGGAGGAGGGTTGAGGGGCGCACCTGGTACCTGGGCAGCAGCAGCAGCAGACTGCAGGTCCGTCCTGGCTGCGGTGAGGGCCGCTTCTGCCTGCCCGACCCAGTCGCAGGCGTCCTTCAGCTGCCGTCCATAACCCAAAAGTTCCTTCTTAGCTTCCTCGATCTCCGCCATTACTTCCTCGACCCGTGTTTCCATCCGGGTGGTGTGTTCGTCGAGGCGCAGGGTGAGTTGCTCTTCTGCCCGTTCCGCCACAGCAGTAGCCACCGCCTCAAACTTCCTGGACTCCAGCAGCTCCCGAGCGATGTAAGCGAACGATATGAGGCCTTTCCGGGCCAGCTCGTGAGTAGGTGCCGAGTGAGCGAAGTGGAGAAGCCCGCTGATGAGCCCGGCGTCAGAGACGGCGTTGACGCCCTCTGGGATGAGCGTGAACTGGCGGAGAAAGGCAACCGCCGCTTCCAGGTCAGGTATATCCTTCTCAGCCTCGCGAAAAGCAGCGTCAGCCGCGTTTACTGTGCGTTTCCTCCCAGTGGGTTGCGTCTGAGATGGGGTGGCCGGACGTGAGCTGGCAGTACCTCCAGTCGACGCCCGGCTCGCCACCCGACTCTCCCCTGCGCCGGGCACCGGTTTTTTCACTCTCGATGCCATATCTTGTGATGCACAGTAGCTCCTAGTGTACTAAAGCTAGCCCAGGCCAACACCTAGGTATTTGGACCACACGTCTCGACGTCCCCTGTGAGGCCGAGGCGTGGGAAAAAACCGAGATGGTGGTGGTAACAAGCCAAGAGGGGTCCAGCCTAAAGGGTATGGCTTGATCGTGCCCGACGGCCTTGGAGCGGGAGGAACGTCAAAGCCGGAGAACGCAGATGCATTCCGTTTCGTGGATATAGCGCGAGACATTGTCGACATGCTTGACGCGGCGGGCGTCGACAAGGTCATCGGAGTCGGGCATGACTGGTCAGTTAGCTGGCTGGCTAGCCAGAATGAAAGACTTACCACGCACACGCCTACTGCTCCAGGGGTTCAACCATTTTGTCACGATTGGCAAATCTCTTCAGCGAGAGGTTTTACGGGTTCACATGGATATCGATCTCCTACTTACCTCCGACCATGGGGTTCCGCAACATCGACGAAGTGATCTCGAGGCTGCGGGCGCAGACCGGAAGCGACCGCTTGGGGTTTTGGAAGTATTTCCTTCAGGAGGACGCATACAAGAACTGCGAGCAGAACGTCAGTATCATGCACCCCTTCCTCGTGCGTCGACATCTCATGATCGTCCCCGCTGTCTTCCGACAGATTGACTCCTTCATTCAATTGTTGTACCCCGTCAGGCCTGAAATCTGGACAGAATGGGTCATGCCATCCTGGAAGTCCGAAGAGTGGGTCGAGGCAAATCGAACTCCCGGACGGCCCTCATGGCTTTCTCAAGAGGTCAATGTCACGCTTACCCTCTGCGTGATCATTTTCTGACGTGGCTCTTGCGAACAGGAATACGAGAACTTACGCAAGGCTCTCGCTGAATCGGGATTGAAGTCCCAGCTGAATTACTACAAGGTCGCCATCAGCGATGCAAACATCGAGGAAGACAATAGTACGTACACATCACGCCCTTGACGTAGCGTCCCGTTATTCACCTTAATGCAATGTCGTTGACAGAGATTCCCAAAGAGGCGCACAGCGTTTGGAAGCCCGCACTTTTCATCGCCGCTTCGAAAGACTTCATAAATGTCCCAGCGATAGGTCGAGCTCAGATGGCCCAGTATGTGCCGGATGCCAAGATTGTTGAGCTGAATGTCGGACACTGGGCTTTCCTGGAGGCTACGGAGGAGGTCAACAGAGAGCTCGAGGCTTGGTTGGATAGCCTCGGATTGTGAGAGAATTAAAACATATGGCCCTCTCGGGGACGGCTTGCTCCGTAACATCGTATTTCGGCAGCTTTTGCCACCAGTCGGTTGTTATACATTGAACATGTCGATATATGACACTTACTTTCTGGGGACTCCGAGCAGATATATGCACGGGTACCGGTACGGGGGACCATTGACATCGGGCTCATTAGTACAGTACTACTAAGTAGCGTCCCCCGGAATTCGCGTGCGGTATTTTCTTCTCTTTCAAAGAGTTATTCTTCTACTTTATTGTCTTCACAAACAAAATGTGATCGGCTCGGAGCGTGTGAGCTGTAATGATGAGAGACTTGGATGATGGATCGTGGCAAGGCGGCCAAGTTGCAACTTGCAGGCAGCAGCGCACACATAGACTGGGCGCTTGTCCAAGCGCTTGTTCTGGCGCTTGTTCAAGGCGCGCGTCGAGAGATGTTTGCGCACAGCCACCGAATACATGCAACACGCTCCCATTGAGCCGACTCGGATAGCTCCTCCTTCTCCTTCACGTGGATCTCGTCTACTATCTCAGTTTCCACCATGGATGTTGACATTGCAGATGATGAGCAGCACCAGCAACAATTGTCCCAGCTACAGGGTTCCAGAGCAGCCGGAAAGCGCACGGTGGTGGTCGATGACGCCCACCCGTTCGAGCTCGAGGCGTATATCAGCAGCTATTCAGGCAAGTTCGCGTGTCCTAGCATCCTAGTCGAGATATGCGCTAGACGAAGTATGGAATGGCTGAACAGGACGGACATACATCGACCGTCTGCTGCACATAATGTCCGTGTGCCCCCTGCTTGCGCCACAGGCCCTTCAACTCGCGATCGAAGAGGCCCTCAAAGGGCGCGACACTACTCTTTACCAAGAGATCTTCCACAGGTACCAAAGAGCGTATGCAGAGGCTGGAGACGAGATACCCGAGCTGTCGGCACTGGCTGAGCCGGATCAGCAGTGGATCGAGGAGACAAACGCGAAGAATCAGGCAGAGAGAACGAAGCTGGAAGTCGAGCTGAAGACGTACTCGAGTAACATGATTAAGGAGAGCATACGGGTGTGTACAGATCTTTCAGCGGCCAAGGATTTGGGCTCCTAAGCGTGAGGCATGAGGCAGATGGCGCATCGCGACCTTGGGGACTTCTACCGGTCAGTAGGCGAGCATAACAATGCACTCAAGCACTACACCAAGTCACGCGAGTTCTGCACGACGAGCCAGCATCTGCTCGATATGTGCATGTCCATCATTGAGGTTCGTCCTGCACAGTGCATCGCTCCATGAGCGCCCTTGATGGTTTTCCACCCGCCAGCTCCTTGTAGAACAGCGCAACTACTCCCACATAGCTACATATGTATTCAAAGCCGAAGCTGCTCTCGATTCCGCTGCTACGGTGCGAGGACAGACGGGACCGGAGGCACCCGCCGGTGCCGCTCAAGCGCAGAAGGAGAAGAAGAATGCGGAGCGCTTGAAGGTGCAGACGAAGCTCGACATTGCAACCGGACTGTCGCATCTCGGCCAGAACAACTACGAGAAGGCGGCACAAACTCTCCTCAAGGCGGGCCCCATGAAGGGCCTGGAGGAATGGACTGGCAAGGTCGGGTGCTCCCGTTGGCAAGGTCGTTGAATGCGGCTGACGTACATGTGTTCCCGCAGCTTATCGCCCCGGGAGATATCGCGATTTACGCCACCCTATGTGCGCTCGCGACCTTCCCTCGTTCGACTATTCGAGCCCAGATCCTGGACAATGAAGACTTTGGCACGTACATCGAGCAAGAGCCGTACATCCGCGAGCTCCTCGAGTCCTACATAAGCAACCGCTTCAAGACCGTCCTTGAGATCCTCGAACGCTACTCCGTGAGTTCCACCTGCGCATCGTCTTGCCCGGCAACGACCTCACAGGAGGTATTGCGCAGACTCGCCACTACCTCGATATCCATCTCTATCAACACGTCCAGAACCTGACGAATCTGATTCGCAGCAAGTCGCTTGTCCTCTACTTCCAGCCGTTCTCGGCGATCAAGCTCGAGCGCATGAGCCAAGCGTTTGGCTGGTCCGTCGATGAGCTCGAGCAGCAGATCGTCGCGCTCATCCAATCAGGCGAGATCAAGGCGCGTGTTGACCGGCAAAACAAGGTAGGATTGATTGCTGTATGTGGTGGGTTAGAAGCTCATGCGAGTTCCGTGTAACTTTCCCAGATCCTGAAGGCGAAGGAGACCGACCAGCGCGCGGCCCTGTTCGCGAAAGCGATCAAGTCCGGACAAGAAATGCAGGCGGCGAATCGCAAGCTCCTGCTCCGCATGCGGCTGTATGTACCCGATCCGGTCGTTGCGAGATTGTATGTGCTTCTCGAAGGCTGACCTGATTTTCAATCACCCGCAGGCAGCAAGCAGACCTCGTCGTGAAGCCTCCAAAGGGCCAGCAGCAAGGATTCAACTTTGGCGGTGGACACCCATCGGAGCTCTTGGGGGGCGACTATTGAGCGGTGAGCGGTAAGCTGATCGTTGTTCTGAGTCGGCAGGAGGCGGAGGTCGTCTCCGCGAAGGAAGACTGGTTGTAACCTACTGGTAGTGCAGGTCTGCAAATGTATGATTGTAAGATATCGACCTTGCTTTTGTCACACTCCCCGAGTTCCTTCAGGAAGATTGGGACTCTTTGTAGAGAGCACAACTTTCTCTTCCCTCTCCCAGCAATCAGCCCACCTCAAGCAGAGGGTATTCTGACAACTGGATCAGTGTCAGCACGGTGCGTTCTTCTCGAGTCCGGCGTAGAGAAAAAGGTATCGCTCAATCCTGAGCTGGACATTCAGGGGATTGAACCCTGGACCTCACGCATGCGAAGCGTGCGCGCTACCACTGTGCCAAATGCCCGTGTTGAGAATATATACAGCTAGCAACTACAGTCACGGCCAAAATGAACACACCACCCCCCCTATTTATCAATATCCCTTATACCCTACCATCGCCTGTTCCTACGGGTACTATGAATATATGCTGCCTGCCAGAACATTTCAATCTAATATGTCTGTAGGCGTTGCTGGGCAGAAATGGGCGCGAGAAATGCGAGCGCTTATTTTGGCGCCTGCCAGCGCATCATGCTCTTCTCCCTTCAATGCTTCTTAATTCACTCCCATTCAGTCACTGTTCATAGTTCTCTGCACATTCTCATTCTACTCTTTCTTCTCTATCTATTCCTACTATGACTCGCCTATCTACTGCAAAGCGTCAGAAGATACTCGACCTCTACCAACCTGTCAATGGCGAACCCCTCTCCTTAAGCGACATTGCTCGTCACGTCCACTGTGATCGCAGCACAGTCCGGCGAGTGTTACAGCGGGTCAGCTCATCAGGCAAGCTTGACTACGATATACGTCCCAAGGGCCGGTCGCATTCTCTCTAAGCAAGACCTCCGAGAACTCGTACTCGCCATCGATCGTGGCCGAGCGCTCAACGCAACCGATGCCCAACGACAGCTCACTCCGCATGCCAGTGCCCGAACAGTGCGCAGACGGTTAGCAGAGATCGGCCTGCCTGGACGGGTGCGACGGCGGAAGCCACTCCTCAAGAAGTCAAGTTTGGCGCAGCGGAGAGTTTGGGTGAAGGATGTGGAGGGATGGGGGGTTAAGCACTGGCAGCTGGTTGTCTTCTCCGATGAGTCCCAGTTCTCGCTCTTCCCTACCCCTGGACGGCAATGGTGTCGAAGAAGAAAAGGCGAGGCTCACTTCGCTCGGAACATCATTCCTCGTGTTACGGGAGGCGGAGGAAAAGTCACTGTCTGGGGATGCATCACCTCTTGTGGGGTCGGACGCCTCCACCGGATTGAGGGCACCATGGACGCCAAGATGTACCATCACATCCTCGAGGACTCCCTCCTGGGTACACTCCATGACCATCGGCTTGGCCCAAGCACCATCATCTTCCAGCACGATAACGACCCGAAGCACACGGCTCGCCTCGTTCAAGAGTGGCTCGAACATCAAAACCTCCTCGTTCTTCCCTGGCCTCCCTCTTCTCCTGACCTCAACATCATTGAAAATGTTTGGGCTGAGATCAAGAAGCGTCTCGAGACATATCGGCCCCGTCCGCGCAACACAGAAGAATTATGGAGGGTCGTGCAGAAGTTATGGTACGGGATGGATAAGTCATTTATTCAGGGACTTTACCGTTCCTTGCCTGGACGGGTGAAGACAGTGAAGGCAAGGAAGGGTCTTAGTGGGGATTCATAGACTTGTTGTAGCCTTTTACCCTTCAGAATAGTCATTCCTTTGATGTGTCACTGAAGGTGTCCAGCAATTTTAGCCAATATCCATGCAAAATCTGAATGGCCAGCCATGGGAACACAGCATATGCAATCAACAGAAGACACACTACTGGCATATATAACTAGTATTGGAAGCAAGCCAGATACAGGTAAGCTACAGGCTGAGTTTCGCCAGGAATGGCAAGTGGTGCATTCATTTTGGCCGTGACTGTATGTAGATTCACTTACCAGGCTATTGGAAGTTCTACTCGGGACTGTCCAAATGCTCACCGTGACCACGGTGGTCTTCACGGTACCACCATCCTCCAAGTACCACTGCACTGTAAGCTGTTCTCCATGTGTATCTCAAGGAAAGTTTGTCACTACTATTACCGGACACAGAAGCACTCGCAATGGGTACCTCTGCATACCTCGACATCTTCATGGGCGATGCCGATGCGCATGCGAAAGCCAAGGCAGCGTATGATGCAACCGCGGCTCTACTCGCCAAGAACGCCGTCATTTACGATCTCCCATCCTCGCCACCTCACCTAACGGAGGAGCAGCAAGAGATTCTGAAAGAGCTTGATGTACATACCAGTCATTCAGACCGCCTGCGATTCCGACACTGAAGGTCTTCTCAATACCTGCGACACTGCATGCACGTGGTGTAGAGCTCCCTCGAGATGCGCTTCATGCCCCCGGAACCGCTGCAAGCAGGACGTTTGGTCTTTGAGCTGGATGATAGCCAAGGGCTATCGAAGACAATGGCCAATTTTCTCGCGTTGTGTAGCGGGGAGAAGGGCATGTGCAAGAACGCGCCGAATAAGAAGCTGCACTACCTCGGCTGTCCCATACACAGGATCGCCAAAGGCTTCGTCGCTCAAGGCGGAGACATCACGCGAGGCGATGGCAGCGGAGGAGAGGTATGATTGCGTATCCGTCGTATATTTGCTTTTCTCTGATTCTGAGCCGCTGCAGTCTATCTATGGTGGGAAGTTCAACGACGACAAAGCTGGGTTGAAACAGAAGATGCGTAGAGGCTCGCTTGCTATGGCGAACTCAGGAAAGAATACCAACTCGTCGCAGTTCTTCGTGGTGCTTACCGACGACGAGAGCAAACTCGCGAAGATGAACGGCAAGTACGTTGTCTTTGGACAGCTCAAAGAAGGCTGGGAAGTGCTTGATAGGCTCGACGCGGTGGGGAGTGTCGATGGAAAGCCTGCTATTCCTGTTTGGATCGGGGGTTGTGGAAAGCTGACGAGTTGATTCATCGCTTATCCTGCCATGTATGTCTACTCAGTACTGTGCAGTCATCCACAGAACAACAATTGCAATTGACAGCTGTTAGGTCTCATGTAGGAATGTGAGGATGTCGCTTCTCTCCAGAGGACGTTGCGGTATGGTATATGAGACACTGGTAAGTACAGAATTATATGTTGGTGAGTAGTCCATCAAATCCTTTGCGATTGTATACTGCGTAGAGAGCATGCCATAGCACTCTCAAGCCAGGAAGCCCGACTGCTTCCATGCCGCAAGCCATGCCTTCGCCCGCTCAGCGTCCAGAGGAGGCAGGTTCGCCAGCGCCTCGGACACGCGCGTCGACTTCTCCGTCGAGAGGTAGACCATCCCCAGCGGTTCGCGTTCTGGCGAGCTTTTCAGGTTCTTGAAGAAGTCGACCAGCCGCAATGCAGGGTTCGCCTTCATCAACTCAATCTCCTTTCCGCTGTCCGCGCCGCTGACGCTCTTCTGGAGCGCGGAGAGCCATTCGTCGTAGGAAACGAGCGGGACGCCGAGCTCTTCTGCAATGGGCGCGATCACGGTGCGCCACGGGGCGGACTTGGGGTGGACGAGGTGCACAAACGGCTCGGGGGAGTAGCGCATCTCGGTGAACGCCTTCGCGCTCTCATATCCCGGGATCCAGGCAACGTTCTGTCATATCGCTTGTCAGCTTCGCGGTCTGCGAGATGCAGTAAAGTCACGTACTCCCTCAACGTCCGGGAGGCAGCGCTGGAACTGTGCAGATTTGACCAGCGCGGGGAACCACTCCTTCTCGTTCCAGTGGCCGACGCGGTCGCCGCAGACCTGCCCGAGGCGGATGACCACGGTGTGCACGCCACGCTGCTTCGTTGCGTTCTGCAGAACGTGCTCCGTGACCCACTTGCTCTCGCCATAGCCAGAGCCGAATGGTGAAGAGGGGTCCTCAAGGGAGACTTCTGGAGCTGGGACAGGACCCTGGTAGTCTGGTAGCAACGCGTAGATTAGCGTGTGTATGGCGCAGGGACCACATAAGACTACACACTCATGAACACTCCGATGGAGCTGACGAAAACAATACTCGGTGCTTGGCAGTAAGGCGAGCTGATCGCCAGGTCAACGAGGTTGCGGGCGCCCTGGATGTCCATCTCGAACGACTGGATAGACAGGTTGAAGTCGACCTTCCACGCTGTACACATTGACGATGTCAGCGAACGATTCACACATTGCACCGCTCGACAGCGTGACTTACCATTGTGCATGATGTGCGTCACCGACTGGCGGACCTCGTCGAGCACCGCGGGCTCGACACCAAAGCCAGGCTCGTGCAGGACCACCTCGACCATTCTGAACTTCGCACTGTCGAGGAGAGACTCATCCAAGCCCCTTGCACGGAACTGTGCGTGCTGGCGTTGAAGCGCGTTGGAGCCCCTGCGATTGAATGCGTATACGCGCTGGACGGTCTCGTCGCGGAGCAAGTGCTCGAGCGCGTCGCATCCGAAGCCCCCTGTCGTCCCGGTGATCACGACTACGTCCTTGCTGCCGGTCGGGCGGTCCACCAGGGTTGAAGGCCGCTCGGGGAAGTCGGCGGAGTACTTTTTGACGTACTTCCAGAGGTCTTGCGGGGATTGGGCGTGAGCGCCGTCGGCGTCGACGTCGTTCGTGATGGTGTGGACGAGACGGGTGAGCGCGGAGATGGTGGGGGCTTGGAAGACGAGGTTCATGGGCAGACGCTTGGCGGCAGGCGGGTCAGTTTCGCGAATAGCATGCAGGATCGTGTTGCGGATCCATGTGGCTTGCAAGCTACATGGGCAACTCAGTAAAATGTTCGCGCGTACTGCAGCGTAGCAGACGGCCTCACCTGTCGCCGCTGTTCCGGAAGATATCGGCGTCATCATCGATAGAGCGGTGCAGCGTTTCGTGCACGACCGCGCGGACGTATGCAAGCGTGTTGCTCTCATCCCAAGACGCGGGAGGCTTGAGGTCGCTCTGGGCGCTCTCCTCGACTTGCTTATAGAGCGCGTCGATTTCATCATGATAGTCGGCGAGGATCATGTGGCGCCGCGGGAGGCCCTTGGCGTTCAGCTGGAATGGCTTGGATGGCAATGTAATGAGGATCATCTATGTCAAAGAACATGACTGAGCTACGGTGTCGCGAGTGCGGAAGGAGAGTAAGCGGACACTGACCTCCTTGAAGATCCTAGAGTGCTGCGGCGCAAACGCATTGGCGCGCTCGACAGTCTGCCTGAAGGCGCACACCTGTCAATATACCCCACAACGCCACAAAGATTTGGAGGCGAGCGCACCAGATCAGGTTCCTGAACTGCTCGACCTGCTTGGGATCGCTGGTGTCGATCGCAAACTCATCCATTGGTTCAACGAGGATCCCGTTCTGGAACCGACCCGACCCAAAGATCATTGAGCACTTGACGTGTGGGTCCTGGTTGATGATCTTCTCCAGCGGTAGTGGGTTGGTCTAGAAAGGATATGTGTCTGCCCTCCTACACGTGCACAACCAAAAGGGAACCAGTGCTGACCTTTTCGCCGTTCGAGAGAACGATTTGCTCATCCGCCCGACCGTAGATCTTCCAGAAGTTCGGCTTCGTGGGGTGCGGCTCGACCAGGTCGCTCGTCGCGTACGCATCTCGCCTGTCAATCTTGGTGTTGATTGCGGCCAGCGGCAGCTCCGGATCAGACTGGAACACATTGTCAGCATACATAGTCATTTGTGACCTTGATCGGACCGCGACGCACGAGCGCGACGACCTCATATTTGTTCTCACCGCTTGAGACAAACCTCAGCTCCTTAGTGCGACTGGGGATCCAGTACGCCCAATCCATTCCGGGGTTCGCTGATACATTTACTCTTAGTATCCTAGGGAAGGCCCACGCAGGCTCGACATCGCTCACGTCTGATGTATTGGTTTATCAATCCAACCTCAGTTCTGGAGCGATTCGTTAGCACCTTCTGACACGTTCAAAAGCACGTGAAATAAGAAAACGTACAGGCCGTAGACGTCGAACAGGCTGACCCCTTGGGAGGCTAGCGCGTTGCCGACTTCACTGTTGAGCGGTGCACCTCCGAAGAGCTGAAGTGGACAAAAAGGTGAGCGGAACGGCAATGCCTCATAGACGACCGAGCACAGAAAACTTACCAAGCCCTTGATCCGCCGCATGGCAGCAACCTTCTCGGGGTCGCGCGACCATTCCTGAGGAAGCGGTGAACGTGTCAGCATCACAAACCCGCCTAATTTGGGGAAAGAGGGATGCTCACTTCGATGTTGGACGGCACGGTGAAGATGACATCGACCTTCGTCGCAACGGAGCCCTCCCACACGGCGTCGGGCGCGGGAAACGTCGGTGGGGTGGCGGGCTTGAACGTAGCAACAACGTAGCCGTTGATGGGCTGGAAACCACAGGAGAATGATGACTGAGACGACCGCCGAGACGAGCCCTCAAGGTCTGCTGTGCTTACCGCAGCGGTGTACATGAAAGTGCCCATGGCATGGAACATAGGAATGCTGTGGCATCCATGAACCCACCCTCTCGTATCGACATTGAAGTGCACTACACGAGAGGTGTGGTCAGAAGATGCTAAATCGCCCAAGTGTAGAGGGACGTACGCGGCTCTTGGCCAAAGCGCATGAGCCGCTTGTGCGTCCAGCGAAGCGGCTTGGGATGGCCCGTGGAACCTTGACCCGTCGGAAGGTTCGATAAGCACGCTCCGCTGACGAACAGGATAATGAACAAGGCTCACCAGAAGAGTGTAGGATGAGCGCCCACGAATTCATGTCGAACGTCTTCGGCAGCTCTACGTCCGCCTCAAACGCCTCGCTCGACCTCCCCTCTCCGCTCGGGAAGAGGTCCTCAAACGTCGGCATGTCGCGCACGGTCACCTGGCCCGCAGGCAGGAGGGCCAACGCGTCCTTGGCGATCTCGCGGATCGTGGCGTCCTGCGAGAGCACCAGCTGCGACGCGCCGGTCTTCTGGATCATGTCGGCCACGCCCGGGACGCCGTTACGCGTCGAAATCAAGAAGGCCGTGCAGCCTGCGCGAACGACGCCGAGGGTGTTGCAGGAGTAGGTGATCGTGTCTGTGCGAAGAGATGCGACACGTTCAGTATCGGTGGCGCGTTTGGCGGTCTCAGCGCGCACACAGGCCACAGCGGGCGCCCAGACAGGAGAGGGACATGACACCAACCTGCATTGGCGAACACTGCAACGATAGGTGACGGCGAGCTTGCCTGACGAGGGCCGAACCAGGACACGACATAGCGTGCGGCGCGGTCGATGGCGCGGTTGGCGACTGCGTAGGTGATGAACTCAGGGTTCGTGCCATCGCGGTACGTGAAGGGGGGGTAGTTCGGGTTCTCCTTCGCATGCCAGTCGTAGAGCTCGGGGAGCGCGATGTCCTTCTTGAGGAGGTCGAGCGGCGAATGGAACTCGGTGGAGATGTGAGAGGGTACGTCGGCAGGGGTGAAAGGCATGTCAAACGAATTGATCCGGGTGGTGGTAATAGTCTAATAATCTGGGAATAGTGTGGCAATAGGTGTGCTGGGGGCTGTCAGGGAAGGATCGCTGAGGTTCTGTGAGGACACCTTTTGTGCTCCAACCTGCTATTTAAACGGCCTGGGATTGAGACAGGCCGCCCGTGCCAAACGCGAGAGACTGCCATCGGATCAGACATGAACGCGAAAGGACGAGACGTCGACCTCGGACGTGTCCTGCGTCCGTAGGCGGGATCGGTATGACGGCATGGCTGGTCCTCATTACACGCAAAGAAGAAGACAGGTTCGGACCACATGCCGTCGGCCGCATCGCCTGCTTCTTACCGTCAAAAACAGTAAGCAGATGATGGGTTTCGCTGGGAACGCTCACCATTGGCCACCCCATGCCGGCGACGGGATGCGGATGTCGTCGCAGATCAGTGCGATGCGCAGGAGGGACCCGACTTGCACGGACGGGTGTCCCACTGCGATGACGCATCTGTACAGTTTGAATGACATGCGGCGAGGAGAGGAGAGGCCATCGCGGCGGAATTGATCTATTTTGCCTCGGTGTTCTATGGAGCATACGTTGGTACATTATCATACATGAGGCCCATGGCTATAATAATGCCATCCTACGGAAGTACATTTAGTAAATCACCATGGCCGATGGCTAGCCGGGTCTACGTTACCGAAAGCATCATGGTTGTAGCACTTCCGAGGAAGGTGGTGTCGTGGGGATCCCGGCAGGCATCTCACGGACACCCTGGTCTGGCCATCGCTGACTACATCGTCGCGACACCTATGTACAATTCAGCTATTCATCCGCAGACCAGTCCCCGGATGACATAAAGATTAGCGATGCCATGGTGTAACTTCCTGGTACTTGGGCGCTAGTGGAAGGCGATCATGCGAATCATTCAATCAACATGTTTCGCCGACCGGCTATTAATCGAGGGGCCCTCGGTTTCTCTATCAATTTATAAATGGTAATTTGACCACGTGGGCAATTGGCACAGTGGTAGCGCGCACGCTTCGCATGCGTGAGGTCCAGGGTTCAATCCCCTGATTGTCCATGCGGGGCTAGAACCAAAGCACCCTTTTTGTTTCACCTTTCGAAGGTTTTCCTGCAAGACTGCAAGCTTCAAGAGCGCCACTCGTAGCCACTTTCCCAAGGCAGGTCTGTCACAAGTGTTGCTGTACAAACTCCTTCAATCATACTGCTCCCGCCCATAGTCTCCCCTAGTCCCGAAGCGCTGAGTACTAAGAGGTGGGATGGACAAACGCTACGGACTCCCAGCAGCCGCCGTTGGTTGGCCATAGCGTAAAGTAGGAAGATTGCGTCTAATCATAGCACCGTACTATACAAGCGTCCATTCGCGACATCTGCTTCCGTCTTCTCACCGTTTCCCTGCACGACCACGCCCGGCGGACCGAGCGGGGACGACTCACTCGTCCGCGACGATGATGACCGACTTTCCAAAGTTGCGCCCGCTCTGCACGTCCGCGATCGCCTTGCCCGCGTTCTCAAGCCCGCGCACGCGGTCCTCCTTGTACTTGATCTCGCCGCTCGCGACGCGCTTCGGCCACGTCGAGTAGAACCAGTCCTCGTACTTGTGCCGGATGGAGCCGACGATGAAGCCCTTGATGGTGAGCTCCTTCGCGACGATGTTCATCAAATTCTTGACGCCGTAGGGGGTCGGCGTGTTGTACTGCGAGATCATGCCACATTCCTAGGAGGGAGAGAAAGTTTGGTGAGAAGCGTCAGAGACCCCCCCCTCGCAAAGAACTACTTACGATGAAACGAGCATGGCGGTCAGCAGCGTCGAGAGCCGCCTCGAGGGTCTCGCCGCCAACGTTGTCCCAGAAGCTGTGTGCTTTTATGAGTAATCTACCCACCGAGATGCACCCTGTAAGGTTCACGCACACGTTGATAGGACCCTCCTTCTCAAGGATCTTGCGGGTGTCTACGGTCTTGTAATTGAAGGCGACGTCGGCACCGATCTCCCGCATGAACGCAACCTTGTCATCAGAGCCGGCCGAAGCGATCACCTTCAGACCATCCGCTTTCGCCAACTGGATAACGGTCCTGGATGCCAGTGACGGATCAGCCAAACCGGCCAACCGGCCCATCGTTTCAGGCGACGTGACTTACGCTCCCACAGGTCCTAGACAAGACGAAGGTATGATGAGTAGGACGGTCTCGGATTGCATTTGAGAGCATACCTGAGCCAGCAGTGACGAAGACTGTTTCGCCCTGGAAGCGAAGTCGGGTCATTCAGGCATACGACCAGCGGAAAAACTGATGTATAGAATTTACCTTCTTAGCATGAGCATACTCCTTCCATGCATACACGGCAGTCTCGCCTGCAATTCAAGTAAGCAATGACGCCACAACGGGACTTGCGCTGTGCACGAACCAGGCATGCCGGCCACACCCACATACGCTGACCAAGGGAGCCCTTCGTCTTTGAGCACCCTGAATTGGGACGGGTCGCTTGCAATGACGTAGTGCTTGAATTCTGCGAGTGACGGGTCAACGATGAGCAGCAACGACATCAAGCTTGCACAGCAGAACGCACCGAAGATGCCGTAGAGGTGGTCACCAGGCTTCACGGCGGGGTTTTCAGAGCGGACGACGACGCCGACGCCAAAGTTGTACAGACTATGGGGAACGGTAAGTTCGCAGGGCGAAATGAAAGGCAATTGCCGATACTTACGGCTTTCCGAGTTCGAACGCGGGCTGCCAGGATAGATATCATATATCAGACGCGGTGACGTTGAATGTGGTGTAGAGGCAGGCGTACAGAATAGCTCTTCTGTTTGGCATCGCGCATCTTACCACGCAGGTAAGGGTCAACGGAGAGAACGAGGACCTTGACGAGGAAGCCGCCATTGAGCGGCACGGTGTCGAGGTCAATGGTCTCCGAATCGTCGTAGACCGTCGTTTTCCCCGGCTCGGGGTAGCCTGGGCGGACAGGATCGATGAGAGTCAGCCGGAAGGCGTGCGAGGAGAGGCGTTACCGGTGGGGATCTCATTGAAGAGGTAACGTCCGTTCTTCACAGGGGCCATACTGTCTACTATCGCAGAATTTAAGACGCGTGAAGAGGATTGGAAGTATAGGTTATGATGGTGAGTGCTACGAATTCGGGAGACGGCTCCAGGATGGCGAGCTGTATATATACGCCATGGCGACAAAGCAGGAGAATATTCTACAGGATATCAGTACTAGCCCGAGGCCTCAAAGGGGCGGGAAACCCATGAAAGCGGCTCCTCGCATGGCCAGTCGGTCGCTGGTCCGTGAGGTCATCGGGCGGGAAATCAATTCCTTTGTCTGCACCGTCCCACGGCGCCGCGGTCCGGCTCTCAGACGTACCCGGACCCGGTCTACCAGCTGTGCAGCGCCACAACGCCCAACCGGCATACTTACGCGATCTTGAATACTGTATATTCAACGCCCGGGCCCTTAACGCCACTGCTTTACTCATGTACATTGCAGGCGTTCGGATTGTGTACAGCCCCCGTGTTCTTCCAATGCAATCATGTCAACCAGCATCCGTTTGCTCACACGCAACTCGCACGACGTTCTACGGTCGAACCCAGCGTACCCACCAGTACTTACTTGCCAGATTTCTCGTTAACGGCGTTTACAGGTGCCGATGCAGACCGCAGCACTGCTACTAGTACCGTCCACGTCCGCATATCGGTATTGTCGTCAGCATTCTCACCTCACTCGGCCACTCGCCCACTGCGCACGCGGTCTCCTCTGCACTTGGCATGGGTATCAAGAGTGAGCGCTTGAGCGTCGGGTGGTGTGTAATAATAGCGAATCGGGAGACTCTGGTTCCGGGCTTGGCAATTGACCCGGACTATACTGGTAAGCCCATGTTCGAAGCAGAGCGGTTACGCCCTGCAAGTGTTGTTCAGCATCCCGGCCGCACGAATCAACGAATGCATCGGACGTTCGTAAGACACGCACCCGAAACGAGTACCCCAAGTCAAGCTGACGACGGACTGTCGTCGCCCACCTGAGCTTTCCTACGTTGTTCCAAAATCGCTGGCACACCCGCCACCGCCAACTAGCGAACCAGTCCATTACCGCGTGCAAGTCTATGTCCACTGGTATGATCCCAAAACGCCGCACAAGTAAAGAACAACACCCTATGCACAGACCCAGACGAACGTGCCTCGCAGGACGCCTACGTCGAGAAGATGCCGATGATCTTGAATGGCGGCACGTTCCGGTCGTCCTCCTCGCCCAGAAGCTGGCACTCGACGTAATGCGTCCCGCGTGAGACCCGGTGGTCGATCATCTGGAGCCTAAATAACGCGAACAGGGACTTCAGCAAGCAGCACATATCACCTTCCACGTAACTGAGAAGAGAAAGCAGGACTTACGCAGGCGTCGGCTCCCCGACTTCTGCCGCATTCTCGATGACGACCGCGCCTCGGTAGTTATCGTCCACCCAGCACTCCACCGCACTTCCCTCCCCGATCTCCGCCCTCGGCTCCTTCACATAGTACACGCCCACGTCACCAGCGCCGACTTGGATGTTCACTCGGAACTTGCTCGTCGGCAAGGACGAGTAGAAGTAGTGCGCGTGCGATGAGAGCTCCGCCGACCCCGGAGGTGGGTGGTATGCCGCCCAACCAGACCCGGCGAACATGGAGAGCGGGAGCGGGTTCACGAGGTCGTTCGCGGACACGCAGTACGGAGCGACCTCTTCGAACGGTGCGTCCTCGAGGTCCGCCGGGCGGTTGTTGATGCGCGTGGGGGGTACCCGGATGCGAGGGTCCTGCGCCGCCATGATCGGAGGGCGGTTCGCAGTGTCGCGGTCCGCAACGACAGGGTTGACAGCGCCGTCCTTGTCTTCAGCGACTACGCCTGCGGCGGCGCCCTTCCTCTGCGCGACGCCTCCAAAGAGTCCACGAGCGTCCGTCGGCTGCTTAGCCTGATTGTCTGCGAACACGGGCGCGGCGGCCGACGGGAGTGCCTCTGCGGAATGCCCAGTGATGGCTGCCCATGCGTTGCAGACCTGGGTTTGGAAGTAGGAGATGAGGACGTCTGCGATGACTTCGTGACCAGCAGTGTTTGCCAAGATCGGATCAGTGAAGTACTTATTGACAGAGCTGGGGTCTGCCATGTACTTGGGATATAGGATGGGCTTCACGCTTTGTGCGGTGTGTCAGTATATGCGCCACCGGGTATCATAGGCGGGGATATGCACCTGATGTGCGGCACATCGTAGAAGTGAGCTACGAGACTGTGCCAGTGATCGGCACCGGCGAAGCCCTTGGACTGTGCAACCTGCGGGCTGAAGTGGCCCAAGATGATCACAGCTGGTGAATCAGGTCGGATCAGGATCGACCGAATAAGAAGCTCGAATTCGTCCATTGATGCGTCCGTGCTGTGTGTGTGCCGTTAGACTGGATGAAAGTCCCATGAACGGAAGCACCCACTTTGCATCGTCAACGTCGAGTTCGACAATCACGAGGTCGGTGATGTCTGGGATATGGTGCGCATTGCAGAAAGAGAAGTACGAGGAGCTGGTGCGACGCATAGCGCCGTTCGTGAGCTCAGAGGCCGGATGGGGGAACACGCCATTCCACCAATTGAAGAAACGGGCCGGATAACAGCCAGGTGCGAGAGGGTCGTCACCAGCGCCATGACATGCAGAGACTGTCCGTTAACGTTAGCATTTGGCGATGCATATCCGAAACGAATCAGAAAGTGGTACGTGAGGGACTCGCGACTTCGGCTTGAAGCTGAAGAACTCTGAAGAGGACATAAGGCGCCTTGCAAGCGGGGAAATGAGGGTTATCGGGACGTCATTCTCAGGTACGAACCGTGGATGCAATTGCAGCGACATATATAGCAGCGTAGTACGAGGCACCTCGCCTTAACTCCCCATCCCGTGAGCACTTTCAGATATTCCGCATGGTGCTCCAGGTGACACCAAATGGGCCAAAGAACAATATGACCGCCACGCAGCACAGGCTGGTCCCGAGTGCAGCTCTTGGATAGAGCGCTAGGCAGGCGTACAGAAAGACAGGGAGAGATGAGCCTAGTGCTTACCTGAACCTCCGAGGACGCTAATGGTCACAGGAAGGCCTGCGAGGGCCTTGTTAATGACACGCTGAATGCGTGCGCCGCTTCCCGTATGGAAGCGGGTCTGAGAGAGTGCGATGGGGTCGTATTTGGAGATAAGCTCGTCGCCAGGGCCAAGAGCAGGACAAAAGGGGAAGGGGTTGGCGTCGTCGGAGACATTGAGGTAATTCTTGGGCTTCAAGTCCGTGTGCAGGAGACGGTGGCGAGGATTAGAGTTGTCTGAGGGTAGAATAGAGCGGGTAAATAATATAAGGGCAACAAAGGCGACGAGAATGAGCCATATTCGATTCGTGACCCCGAGGCTCTTTTGCTGCAGACGTGAAGGGGCCTTTTCCGAGTCGGAGCCCATCCGAGAGGGCGTGGAGGGAACGTTGATGTGGGCAACTGCCTTTCCTGCGCGACGTTGCATGCGCGAGCTCTCACCGAGGAAGACGACGGCGAGGAGAAAAGGAGCGGAAGGGGAAGAAGATGGTGGAGGAGAGGAGAGGAGAGAGAGGATAGAGAGAGGAGTCCGCGGTCGAGGCGTAGGATGTGGCAAGCCATGCCCAAAACGGGACAAAATGGGCGCCTACGGGTGTCTTTGCTTTCTGGCACCGACCCTCCGCTCCTTGTCCTCCTCATCCTCCATCTCCCCCGCCTCGCGCATCTGTTTCCGCGCTCGTATACCCTACAGGCTTTCTCTATCTTTATTATCTCTTAATCTGATTGCTCGTTGCCTGGAGCTCGCTAGGTCCACTCGAGGTCTCTAACAGCGCATAAGGCGGTCCAACTCTCCTGTCGGAGGTAGCGCGTCGGAAGACTCTTGTAATAGGTAAACTCCGAGCGGTACGTCTGTGGCAAATTACTTGCATCTACTGTCGCAACGATGGTCTCTTATCGCGAGCTCAGAACTCGCTTGCGCAAAATGCAACCCCGAGCCAAACATCCGCTACAGCGGATCCCGACATGGCTCGCCCTGTCCCTAGGGATCGTTGTCGGCCTCTGCATGTCGAAATGGCTCTTTTCGGTGAGTACGGCGTAGTCTCTGTTATTCTAGCCGCGAAGCTTGTAAGGTGTTGCATGTCCGATGTACATCTTCCCTGGCAGCGAACTGTATCACTCTCGCGGATCGCTGCCATAATGCCCGCTGTCACTCGCCTGCTGGATGTCGCTGCTACCAGTGATTGATCGTGGAGCTCAGTACAGAAGTGAATACTCGAAGCATCTGGTTGGGAGTACTCTCCGAGGCGTGCGTTACGGAGGGGAAATGCGCGGTCTGAGGCTTTCAGGGTTTTGTCGGGAAGATCATGACATTCCGCGAGAGTGCATACACTGCCATCTACTTTCTTTCATGCATTACACGTATGCTGATCGCTTTCTAGTCCTCTTCGTCAACATGGAGGGGCCGTCATGCGCCCGTTCTGCCATCATCCCGAACACCAGCAAAGACCCCAATCACGCTCCCCACGCTTGAGCAACGAAAACGAGTGCTCGACCTCCTCACCCATCTCTCCCCGCATTATACGAAGGAGTGCACTCGACCCGCGCAGCCCATGTACAAGGAACAAGCAGAAGAGCGGTACGCCTCCCTCATTGGCCACGAGTCTCCCTCGACCTCGTCATGGCTCGATATGATAGGGCTCGGGAGCAACGTCGATGGGGACTACATCCCGTCGTCGCGGCGGTTCGGGCCGGATTCGCACAAGTACTTCTTCGCGATCAACCTGTACAACTCGTTCGACATCATCCCGGACCTGTTCGCGACGCTCTTCCGCGTCGCCGCCATCCTCGGGTACCACAACGTGTACGTGTCCATCTACGAGAATGGGTCAACGGACCAGACGAAGGCACTCCTGCGCATCTTCGACGCGCTCTGCCGCTCTGTCGGCTTGCGCGTCACGATCCGCACGTCGATGCGCACCCGTGGCGCGTTCAACCACCGTATCGAGTACCTCGCGGAGGTGCGCAACGCTGCGTTTGTGCCGCTGCATGAATTGCGCGACGCGGAGAACGAGTACTTTGACTCCATCATTTTCATGAACGACATCCTTCCGTGCGTGGACGACCTCCTGGAGCTCATCTGGCAGAGCCGGAGAAATAACGCCGGCATCACTTGTGCGGCGGACTACATGTATCACGAAGAACTGGTAAGCCGTGTCTACGTTCCCTCCATCCAGTGCGCTCATGCTGACGCGCCTCCGAGGGCTCGCCCGTCTTCTACGACAACTGGGTCGCGCGCGACATCAACGGCACCGCGCTCGAAAACGCGCCGTTCGAATCCATCTTCCACCACGGACCGTCGCAGCAGCGCTTCATGCAGCACCTCCCGCTGCAGGTGCAATCGTGCTGGAACGGCATCGCGGTGCTCGACCCCGCGCCGTTCTACTCGCCGCCGCACGTGCGCTTCCGCATGGCGCGCATCACCGAGGGCGAGTGCTCCGCGAGCGAGTGCTCGCTCATCTGCAACGACTACTGGGAGGCCGGGTACGGCCGCATCCTCATGGTGCCCCGCGTCAAGCTCGCATACGACCACGTACGTCGCTCCGTCTTCCCCTCTTCGTTCGCCGGCCTCTCCCGTCGCTGACGGACTCGTGCGCACAGCGCGTGTGGGACATCATCCACCCCGCGCGGCGGAACCTCACCGCGATCCGGGGGTACGTCCGCCTCGGCGGGCTCCCCGACAACCCCCGCACGGACCCGCAGGACCGCGCGTGGTTCGGGCCCCACGACCGGCTCTTTACCGAGGAAGAGAGCGAGCCGATCGACTTCCAGCCCGGGCCCGAGTACGGTGCGTCCTCCTTTGATCGTCGGTGCTGATGCGACTTTTCACATCGGCTGTGTAGTGTGGTGCTGGGGATGGGACGGCGCGGGCGACCTCGACGGGCCGGACGTAGACCCGATCTGGGAGCGCATGCCGAACAAGTCGACGAGGCCGGATGCCGTCAAGGTGCGCCACGACCGGAGCCTGCTCTACGTCTGAACCACATACTGTGCGTCGCGACAAAACTCGCGTCGACGGAGAGCTCTAGGATACGAACCTGGCAGGATAGAACAAGGCGGGAGGAACACTCTTAGAAACATATCACATATTGTACATAGGTCGCATGCATCGTCTTCGCTCATTGCTTTGTGGAACATGGCTTTCAGGAGACGGATAAGAGGCCAGACAATGGGAAAGATGGACTCCAGCAGAAACCAGCCTCCCGAGAACATTCTTCATACATCACCACGTAAAGCTGGACACTCATCAGTACTTGAACAATGACACGTACCACTTGGGCTTGTAACAGAACAATAGGCCTGGATAAGCTCAGAGAGATCAGACTGACCCATCAAGATATAACCACACTCGAGAGATCAAAGTGCGTTTTTGGTTGCTCGACATAGCATAAATGGGCAATATCGCATGCACGGTGGCGGCGTGTAGGTGTGGGTTGCATGACAAGGCATAATACAGCGGAGAACAGACACAGCCCCGGGGCCGTTCCCTTCCACTCCGTGGGGGTCCCCCAGGCGCCGCCTCGCCTGGGGCCAGAGTATCGACGACGACAACCAGACATCAGTAAGGATAAAGGTGTTTACTCGGCGTCAACGACGACGGTCTCCAGGCCCTGCGAAAGAGACGTGGATAAATATGCGACACGAAAGCATCATGGGACTTATACGGGGAAACTTACCTTGAAGGACTCTACGGGGACGTAAGTCGCGTACGTGTAGAGCTTCTCCTTTGCGTTCTCCTCGTCGTTACGCTTGCCTATATAGAGAATCCGACGTCAGTCCTGACATCGCTGTGGCAATAAAACCGCGTCCAAGGCCCCGGTCAGGGACCGCGCAGCGGGGCCAAGATACGCACGCTCAAGCTTCACACGTATCCGGTGGGGAACGGACTTGATGCCGCGCGCCCAGAGCGCCTGGTTGAGCTTGGGGTCGATGCGGACGTCCGAGGTGCCCATCGCCTTCTGCGCAAAGTCCACGACGGACTTGACGGCCCAGGGGGCGCGCTTCTTGAAGGAGCGGCCGTGGACGCGCTTGTGGAGGTGGATGGTGTATTCGCGCGTCACGACATCCTGGAGGGCCGAGCGCGTCTTGCCGGTCTATTGAGACAGATGCAGGGCAGAACAAAGCAGCAGAGCACAAGAGCAGAGCGAGAAAGCCAGAGGGTTTGCCAGGGAAAGAGGGACAACAAAACAGTGTGAGGGTCAGAGGTCCTGCATCTTTCAGTCAACGAGCGCACCTTTTGGGTGTTCTTGGCGGTGGGGGCCTACCAAGGTAAGGTCAGCGGACAGCACAGCGAGGAGAAGGAGCGGGACGCTGTACCATGTCTTGAGGATGTCGGAGTCGGTGAGCTTGGGCTGTGTCGGGAACGGCTACAACTGTCGGGCACCGCCCTCGGGCACTTTGCCGTTGTTTGTTCGCGGTGGCGGAAAGATTAAGGTTCAGTGGCTGCCGGGTGCTAGCTAGTTTTTCGGGATGCGGCGCTGAGAACGGGCCGGCCGAGGCCGTTGTGGGCGCGTGGGAAGAACGGGTGATATGATTAGACGCCCGATACGCGTGCCTGGAGCGAAAGAGGCAGGTGTTGTTTGGGAGAGCCTCGGCCGAGTTTGCACACCCGCCCACAATGGGACTCCCTTTCATGCGCGCATCTGGCACATCCCGTCCTTTGTTTCCTCCACGGCCGACCTATTGTCCTCCCCCGCCGCCCACAGCGCTGAGCTCAGCATTTGTTTGCGCAACACCCACAGTGGGCCGTGTGGGTCCTCGCGCATGGGCATGGGATCAAGGTACGCGGACGCGCCTGGCGAGAGAAGCGGCCTCCAAGCCTTCGCGGTCGCTGCCTGCTTTGGGGCGGTTGTTTGTCTGATCTCCCACAATGGGCCCGTTCTCTGATCGTTTGGGAAGATGCCTCTGCGTCCGCCAAGCTGCCCAACGCTATAAAGCCCTCCCTTGTCTCCTCTCCCTCTCTCCGTAGCAACTCACTCAGAGTTCCAATCGTTTCCCCGCCCTCTTCCTCAGCAGCAGCCCTTGCGCATTCGTTGTCATCTCGACATTTCCACCCTCTCCCACCACATTCACAATGCGCTTCTTCACCCTCGTCGCCCTCGCTGCTGCCCTCTCCACCGCGTCTGCCGCCCAGATCAACCGCAGGCAAGCGCAGTATCCTCGTACGTCGATCTCTCTGCCGCCTCTCTGCTAGTCTCTCTTGCTCACCTCCGCGACATAGCGTGTGCCCTGACGTGCATCGAGAACGCCGACTTCGGCAGCTGCGACCCCGTCGACGACAACTGCCTCTGCCACTTCGCAGGCTTCATCAACTCCACCACCTCCTGCGTCATCCAGTCCTGCCAGGGCAACGACCTCCAGCAGGCCGAGGCTGCCGCCCAGCAGGCCTGCGCCTCTGTTGTAAGCATCCAAATGCACCCTCAGGCGGTCTCGGACGGGCGTTGACGCTTATCTTCACAGGGCGTGACCCTCACTGCAACGCCTTCGGGCTCGCAGACCGCTCCCGCCTCCAGCGCCACGGCGCCATCGAGCTCGGGCAGCAGCAGCCCCAGCGCTAGCGGCAGCTCCAGCTCCCCTGCGCCGTCGCCTTCCGCCTCCGGCAACACCAACGGCGCATCCTCGCGCAGCGCGAACGCCCTCGCCGCGCT
>CCBP010000453.1:35708-48719 GCA_000765035.1 Trametes cinnabarina
TTCCTTTTTTTTTCTTTTTCCATAATTAAAAAGAAGCAGAAAGGTGCTCAGCGAGCTGGCAGGTGAGCGCGGAATCGGACATGGCGTTTATCAGTTGTACAGTATGTACAGTAATATCGCACTCGCCAAGTACTCACCCGGTCTCAGACGCTAGTGCTCCCTGGATGGTCACGGTGGACTCACATCCCAAGCCGAGCTCCTCCACTGGTGCCCACGTCCCCTGCAACGCCTTATAGTTGTAGTAAATATGCATGCCAGCGGGTTTTCTATGCTTTGCGCACTCCGCTGTGGCACAGGAGCTCTGGTGCACATGCTGGAACCCCTCGCGACGTTCGCGTTCCGGTACGAAATGAATCGTCGGCGAGAGGCTGAAGTCAACCTCATCCTCGAACCAAGCTGCTGTGTCTCCCTTGATCTTTGATATACATCCGTTGTCCGTGATGCGTTATCCCCAACGTCCCACTCTTCAGTCTGCTGTCAATCCATTGACTATGTCGCAAAAATCGTTAATAGCATTATAACCCCTTATGGACACCTTATAAACTTACCTTCTGCTCATGAGGGGATTTTGGGGGGTTTATTGGGGGATTTTTGGGGGATTTTGGGGGATTATAAGGGGCTTATAAGGTGGTTTCCCTTATAAGGCAGTATCCAAAATTTGCGACATATACCTCCCCCTCCTAACTACTATCTCCCGCGGCGACAGCGAGCGACCAAGGTCTCGCGGTGGAAATCCTCGAGGACCGCATCTACGAGTACGCGAAGACCTTAAGCTTCTGGGAAGTCTTTGTCCCCCAGAGAACGAATAAGCAACGTTCCGCCGAACCTTTGGTGGAGAGGCATGGGTCAGGGGAGGTTGCGCTTTCAATAACTGATAATGTCGTAAAATATAAAAACCTGAACAAGGGCGTTTGGCACAGTGGTAGCGCGCACGCTTTGCATGCGTGAGGTCAAGGGTTCAAACCCCTTAACGTCCATATTTTTTCTTCTCTGCTTATGCACATCACCGGACTCGCGTGGCGCGTTCAACCGATCGCGAGCAAGAAATCCTGGCAGGAATCCGTGACTCCCATTTCCACATCGCATGGTCGTTCGTCCATAATACCGGAGATCATGGAAACTGTAGCTTTACATACGTAGTGGCAGCCTCCCCAGCCAGTCCTTTAGTTGAATACCGAGCACCCCCGAAGTGTCGTCTGGTTGCAGGCAACGCACCATTCCTGTGTTGTATTGATGGCGATGGGCTACCCAGACAGTGCATGGGGATGAGTAAATCGATCGATGCCACTATTCAGAGCACAGCACGGAACCACACGTACCGCCAGGCGAGAGATGAACTGTGACAGCGGGACCGATGATGCGCCGAAGATGGTCAGGTCGTGGAAGGTGGGGTCGGACGTGCCGTTCTTGAAGCGCATGTTCACCGTCGGCTCGTCCGTGGGCGTCGCGGGCGCGTGCAGCTCGAGGGAGACGACGGAGGCGTAATCAACTTGTACACGCCAGGTGACCACGATGATGGAGGTGCGCGTGCAGCGGGAGACTGTTAGGCCAAAGAGGGGCCGGGAAAGGGGGGAGAAACGTACCAATGCCGGCGATCCCTGGGTCGGTGGTGGTCGCGTCGGTGACGTTGAAGAGGCTGATGAAAGGCTTGTAGCTGACCTCACTCAGCGCGAGCTTGAGCGGGTCGCTGCTATTAGCGATGCGCGTGAGCGAGGTGAATATCGACGGGAGGACGGTTCGGATAGCAACTATGGGAGAAGGGCGACGATGGTGAGCTAATTGAGATGCCAGGGCAACTTTGCGCGGGAGGACAAACGGACCATTGCCGATACCGTCAGGCGAGCCGTCGGTGAACACGCCGTTCTCGTGGAAGTTGGCGAAGCCGTAGGCTTGGGCGCCGAACGTGGGCGGGAGCTCGGCGTGGAACGTGGCGTTGTGGATGGATTGCACGTTCACGTAGTCGAAAATCTATTGGAGCGTTAGAGGTCCTGTCAACGCGGCGTCTTTCGTTACGACTATGCTTACGTTGAACTGGACGCAGGAACATCGCCGTGTCAGTCGTCAGGCGGTAGTAAGTACGATTACACGGACATACCATGTTAGTGAAGTCGATCGAGCGATTGCCTAGGAAGCGCTGCAGCTGTTCGAGGAATGGACGCGCGATGTTCGCCTCTGCGAGGAAAGGCGCTGACGCGTAAAACTGGCTGATATGGTTGTCAAAGTTCTGATAAATGTCTCGCGTTCAGCACTCGAGCCTGAGCTGAAGGGTTGTGCCAATTTTATTGAATCTTACCGGGCATGAAGTGAAGCCCTCTAGCGAAATGTCTTCGTTCGGCTCGACGCTCTCAACTGCCAGGGAAATGAGTATGGAGATCACCCTGACCGTGCATTGGATCTCACCGGGAATGGCCTGGTATCCGCCCAGAGGTGCGACGATGGTCGTGCCGTTCGCCAGAGTGATGTTGTTGTCGGTCGTTGGCGGAAACAGGCCCTGGAGCAAGCCTTGTACGGACACCAATATGACTCCTCCTTCGCCACCAGCATCCGCACGCACGGCAAGCTGGTTGATATCCACAACACCTGCCGTGATCCCGTCGATGACCGACGGAGACGCGGGATCAAGGTACGTCGAACGGAGGAATGTGCCGAGCTGCTGCTCTTGGACCTGTAATGATTGAGGTTAGCGATAGTACGCTGTAGCATGGGACATCACAGCGCAGATTATGCGGCAAAGCCGAAAGACATACGCTTCCGAGAGGGGTCAGGAAGGTCTCCGCAGGATTGTACGTGAAGGGGTCCTGGAAGAATTCCAGCCGATCACCATGGCGGGCGAGTAGAACCACCCCGAGGACCGTCGTAGCGTTGACCATAGCGGCAATTCGGTCCTGTTACACAAGGAGCGAAGTCTGCAGACGGATCGCGAGCAGGACTCCAACCTTTGATATCTTATATACCGGAGACAGAGGGCGTCTGCATAGTAACACTGCCCTATAGCCATCTGCTTGGCAGGTCAGCCTTGACAGTGACGCGCGCCGCAGTGAACTTTTGAATGTCGCGCTACGCAATCGCGCGACGGTGTGCACTGGCGCACGTCCTCATGACCGCTGTCAGCAGTACAACTTGTCGGGCTCAATGGCGGTCGATTCAACATCAGGCAAAATACTCTCACCAGGTACCATGAAGGCTGGAGAGTCGGTCAGGACCCGCGTGCGTCGCATCAACTGTCAACGGGTAATAAAACGTGTGAGTGCACATCGTTTAGCAAAGCCAACCCTGAACGTTTGTATACGCACCTTCCGATGCACATGCACCAAGACAGTATAAGCAACTAACCTATATATCTCGACGCCCACTCAGTCCATCTGCAGTTCCCCGTCGAATGCGAAGAACAGCACAATGCCGTCTTGTGCTTGACCACACAGTTGGCGGTCATGACAAACATTCGCCTGATCAGCGACGCCGCGAGCATGCGTTCACGTCATGGAGAGCGACCATTTGCCAGGAACAGACGAGATGACGCCTCTCGGCGTATACTCGTACCCGACAGACAGGAACCTCTATTCCTTCTCACTTGTTTGCCGCGCATCTTCGACATATATCAGCACCCAGAGCGCAACTTGGCGCTGTGCCCTCAGGAGACGCTTTGACATGTACATCCTCATAGCTTAGTAGCGTACTGAATGCAACGGAGAATAATAACATACCTCCCCGCTTCATTGTGGGAGGAATCTCACGGTCTAGCATGATCGGACGTCGAACGCGCACTCCGATTGCCTCTTGACCGGTAGGCAGGGCGAATGCATCTCCATGCCGCGCATCCTTGGCGGCAGGCTTCAATTTGAGAGGGGGACTGGTACGGTACTTTAGTACGCCCTCAACGACAGTCTTCAATTCGGTGCACCACAATCAAGAACTGAAGAAACGGACAAAACCTGCTGTCCTGAGCTTCGTTCGGCCGAGTTCGGAGGTCGGATCCGGACGTCCCAAGCACGCCTGCTGCCATGGACATGAGGAAACCCCTCTCGCAGCCAGTTCATCAATTTCATCAATTCCGTTGGAGTCTCGAGCACAATTTCGCGAAATGATCTGGTTGCAGGGGTCACGCGTCGTAGAGATAGTCTCAGACATTCGTAGCGAGCGAGTACGAGTCAGCCTTTCACAAAGTGCAGAAGCATCGAGACGTACCTTAAAACCAGAACTGAACAATGAGAGGGGAAGGGACGGAGAGCTGAAGAGCAGAAGATCGTGGAAGATCGGGTCCGCCGTACCGTTATTGAGGCGCATATCAAAGGTGGGCTCATCAGCAGGGGTTGCCGGTGCAAGCAGCTCGACGGCAACCGCGTAGTCGACTGTCATTGTGCCTGTAAGTAAAGAGACAACACGGCCGACAGTCACGGAACGCATCAATGCCTGCGATAATCGCGTTCACTACAGTAGCCTCGGTGATATTGAAGAGACCGATGAAGGGCTTATAGCTGATTTCGTTCAGAGTAAGCTTGACGGGTGACGGGTCGCTCACGTTCGCACTGCGGGTCAGAAAGCTGAAAGGAAGGAAGGAAGGAAGGTCCGTACGGCGACTGGCCAGTATAGCTTGTCAGTGCTGGTCGCTGGAAGAGGCATTAGACATACTGTTGCCGACCCCGGCGGGGTTCACGTCCGTGAACACACCGTTCTCGTGGAGATTGGTGTACACATAGGCTTGCGCGGCAAAAATCGGCGGCACCTCAGCCAAGAACGTCACGTTGCACGTCCATAACAGTAGACCAAAGGGTGATCCAGTCGATGTGGCATGAGATGGAATCAACGGCGACCCATCCGCTCTTGTGCTACCTGCTGGACAGTATCCAGATATCTCGTCCCGATAGATAGACACCACGGCATCGAAGATATGCGTTGGATCGAGTATATCGATAAGGCTGAACGGCTGAGGCGTGCTAGCGAAGTTTGCCGCCTGCATCAGAGGCAATGGTCGGATAGCCAGGGATGAGCCGCAAATGATACAACAGCACAGCTAGTATGATACAGAGGAATGCGGTATCTAGACTATGTGAGACGATTCAGCCAGGGACAATATTATGCCTTGACCAAAGAAAAGGGCACTAACCTGTCCATCAACCCTGTTCCTCGGCCCCCTCTCCGCCGAAGTACTCCTCCACGAGCGCCTTCTTCCGAAGCTCCAGCAGGAACTTCTCCATTTCCTCTCTTGATGGCATCTTCGGCGGCATGAGGATTTCGGGTGAGAGTACAGGTATATAGGCCGCGGTCCGCTTCGCATGCGCCTCCATTGCTGCATCTGTAGACGTATCTGCGCCTGTCGATGGCACGGAGGCCTGCACGTGTGCGCCGTCCTTGCGAGGGCGTTTTGAGACTTCGGTGGAAGATGCATCTGCGGCGGACATAGCGACGTCCCCGTCCCCGTCGGATTCTGGTGCTTTGCGTTTCGAGTCTGGCGGGCCTCCGACTTGGCTGGCTTCTGTGAGGAGAACTGAGAGCGGTTTGACGGGGCGAGGAATTGGGGGTACGGGTTCGTCTGTAGAGAGTCCAAGGACGGTGCGTATGTGGTTGTATGCGTCTTCCCATTCTGAAAGCAATGGTAATCGTCAAGCACTGCAGATGGGGAAAACGATGCGACGCACCCTCTTCCTCTGCCCGGTTCTCATACTCCAACAACGACCCATCCAGCTCGTCCAGATCACCAAAATACCCTGGGCCCTGGTTCGTGAACTTCTTGTAGTAGTTGTGCAGCTTGTTCTCCTCATCCTCCTCCTTCTTCTTGCTCATGAACAACTCCTTTACTCCGGGCAGCTCTTTCGCGCGTCCGAAGTACTTATATCCCTTCGTACCCGGCACCTCCTTCCCGTCGTCGTCCAGCATCGCAACATTCCGCCGATAGTTCGCACCGCCGAGCGCGACAATCTGGTTCTCCCAGTGCCGCTTCTCGCGCAGGAGTCTGTTAATTTCGTCGTTCAGGTCGCGCACCTCGTAGTCCGTCAAGCCCGCTATTGGGACATCAGAGCGCATTCGTCAGCTCGGCGCGGACGGACGGTCAGACGAGACCGTGACGTACCGTCCTGGATTTTGGACACCTTCCGACTGATCTCGCGCAGGATCTCTCCCCGCCATCGTTCGCACTCGCGCAAGCTCTTGCACGAGCTCGCCATGCGTGGTCTGCGGTCGCTTCGCGTTCCAAGCCCGAGCTCGGCCGCTTGGGCCTCGCGGAACCGGTAGAGCATGGACTGTGCTTTCTCCTCATTACGAGCCTGTATAGAAACCTGGGTAAACCACGAGGTCCAATCGAAGTAAATTAGTTTGGGCACAAACCATGGCGATTTACTTGGGCGAATGGAATGGGGGGCGGTCTTGAACGTTGGACTTCGAGGGGGGGGCAGTCAGCAGGGAAACAACCGGCGCTCGAGCTGCGCAAGTGTTTGTGACATGCTCATCCGTGATTGGCCACTGTAACTGAGTCACACAGTCTTTAGCGCTTCCTGCTCTTTGCCACTTCCTTTCCTTGCTCTTCACGGTCACTGCTCCTGGACCAACTACCGCCTTCAACGAGCTGAGCTTCCTGCATCATGTTGCTTGATGATTTCTCGTTGGAAGACTGGCTCAAGCGAGCTTGTCATTCTCTTTGGTCCCTATAAGAATGCTCACGTCCCTCGACATCGCGGGGCAATTGCTTCAGGTCTTGACCCTTTACGTGCGCACGCTTGGGAGCTCACTATGCCTGCTTCTCTCGCTTGGTCTCTGAGCTATCACCGTAAATATCGGAGGATACGGCATATTCATCTGTCCCGTAGCGTTGGTACGTGTTCCCACTACAGATGGTTTGCGAATGAGTTCCTGGTGAGTCAATCTGCTGGTACTGACTGCCTGGCCTGTAGGCTCTTTGGCGCATTCCCTGACAAATATACAATCACCCATAAGCTTCACCAATATTCTGTTCTCAGTCTGCGGGATGCCCCCAATGATCGATTTGCGGTTCGTCCCCATTGATCGCCTGGCTGTGTAATACGTGCAGGTCGGACAGCGACTCTGACTCATAGCGCTCTGTCATAACCAAAGGCCCAATTCATGGCTACGGCCTGTCGACCAGCAACATAACATTCTCGAGGATATGGTACAACTGAGCGATTTCCAGTAGATGCGTTCGTGGTCAGCTCGCACTCCGCCGCGGCCGACCCCTCGCCACTACGCCTACAACCCAAACTCGCAGAGCTCCTTGTATACGCGATCAAGCCGCTTCTTCTTCGCCTGAAGGTCCTCGCGCAGCGCGGAAACATCGGGGTCCTCAGCGAGATACTTGGCGCACCGAACGCTGGCGTCTTCCGAGGCCAACCCGAGCTTCTCGACGAGCGTGTCAAAGAGGGCCTCCGAGAACGCGTACAGCATGTGCTCGTCGAGGGCGGCTGGGATGTTGTCCACGAGGCGCTGAAAGTGCGGAAATATGGGTCAGAAACCACACCTAAATGAGCCAGGCTGGACACGCACCCTGGAAGAGATGTCAAAATAAGCTCTAATTTCGGCCATGAAGGCGAGCTCCTCCTCGTACGGGTCCGCAGCGGACAGATTCTGCAGCGCTGGAGTGTGGCTACCGTTGAGAGGTCCAGACGTCGACGAGGAGACGGCTGCTGGCGACTGGTTCCCGGTCGATTTGGAGGGAGACTGAGCAGCGGTGGACTGCTTCTCCGGTTTGACATCGGCGTGCGCAACGGACGCTGCAGGCGGGGCGGCGAAGGAGACCGCTGACGCGGTAGGGGCTTGGGTGGAGTCAAAGGCAGGCGGGGACTCTACAGGCTGGGTTGAGTGACTGCTTGAAAGCTGCACGCAGGCACTAACCTCCAGGGCGAGAACTTGTCCCGTTAGCCCCTTTGCCGGCTTTTGCACCAAAGACGAACATCGGGCCAGACTGCGAGGCCTGCGACTCCCTGGACGGGTTCGTCGGGGGTTCGACCGAGCTTCAGGGCGGGTTAACACGACATACACTCACGAAGATGGAAGCACATTACCGGGTGACGTTGTCAGCCGTTGGGCCTCTTGGACGTAGGTGGACTGTGCCCGAGCATCGCGATAGGTGGCTAGCCACTCAGAACGCAGACGGGCCAGGCCGTTTGCGTCCTGCGTCGAGGGTGGGTTGGATTCATACTTCAGCATATACCTTTGCTGTTGGTCTGCCACGGCAGCATGTTCGTCAACCAGGTCCATCACGGCCGTGCTGCACGGTGCGATGTACTTGGTCAACTTCTCGGGGGAAATGGAGCGGCATCTATGCGAGGCTCACCGAACAACGCCTTCCAGATGGCGGAAGCGGGAGAAGTGCTTCTTGATGCGGTTCGTAAGGACGATCTTCAGGGTACCCTCGACTTCCTCAAGACATTTATCCGCGTGAGTGGGCCAATCCTGCTGGAAGTTCCGTATGACGCCACGTTTGACGGCGTACGGGACGTTGTTTGGAAGCTCCCGAGTGACGGATCTGGAAGACCAGGACATTCAATCAATGCCACCCCACACTGCTGAGGGGCATATACACCGACGCTTGTATCCGAGATCTGACCGCATCCAAGCCAAGGTTGTAGCCTCTTAAAACGACCGCTTCTTGCAGCTTCGACGGAAGGGTTTGAGGGACATACCATCCCGATTCGAAGGGCAGGAACGGCGGCGCGGTATCGAGGATGGCCTTTGTGAACTTCTCGTACGATCGCTTGTTGTCCTGCACAAGCTTGCGGTGGTCCGGAGAGCCCTGGACAAATTGCTTGACTTCTTCCGCGAATACGCTCGTGAGGCGGAGGACGTGGCTGTGCGGCTCTGTCGTCTTCGGAGGCAGCTCTTGTAGCTGCTCCATACATTCCCGACGTTGGGTGGCGACTTCCTGCTGGATGCGAGGGAGGCTGTCAAGGTATCATCAAGTCGTTCTCAGCGCGCATGCCCGATCTATCAATGGAGCACGACGCACTCAGCGCGGATGCGCTCCGTAAGCCGTTCGCCCACACAGCTGATGAGCTTCTCGACGCCGAACCGATGGTGATATTGAGACGTCGCCCAAGGCGCCTCTCTGCGAGAACCTCGCCTCCGCAGCGCGCGCCTCTTGGTGTGTGATGTTCTGCTCGCGCTCGGCGTCGTCTGGCAGGCGAACAGCGTAGTACCCGTGCTTGGTGCGGTGCAGCCTGCCTGCGACGACATTGAGATAGGTATTCTTCGCACCGATCGAACCATCTGGAGGGCGCCGGTTTAGTGAGCGCGTCCTCGGATGGAGGGAGTAAGATCAGATCTTGTGAACTGTGGCTCGGTCGACTCGCGAACATACCGATGGTGCGCAGCCCGTCGGGGTCAAACTCCCGCGCCAGCTGCGCGGCCTTTTGATTCTGTATATCATCTGCAGGTCGGAAGTAGCTGTCAGCTCGGTGACGTGTGGGAGATCGCGAACGGCGTTCTTACCGGTCATGGGTAGCGCTACCAGGATGATTGTGTTGTCGCTCTTGATGTAGGACTTGACGAGCTCTTCAACCATTTGCACTTCACCATTGCCTTCGTCATTCTGGATCAACCCTGCGGTCTGTCGTTAGCGGTCATCGCGACGAACGCCACTGGAACCAACGCACCTGGGAGGTCAACGAAGGACAGGTCGGGCAATCCAGGCCCAGAGATATCGACGCAGACCACGTTCTTGGAGAACTTCTGCGGCGCCTGCTCGAAGAGCGATTTGAGCGCGTGGTTGTCCATCTCAAGGATGGCGGTGTGGTCAACGGCAGGGTTGAGCACCGCCGCCTGAGCGCGCCGGAGCATCGTCTCGACGTTATTCACGTCGCCGAACGCGTTGCCGAAAGGGACTTCCCGGACCGAACGCACGCCTCTCAGATCGCTTTCCCAACGAATGGAGACCTGGCACGTCCAAAGGCTATCAGAGCTAGACAGGCGCAGCTCCATAGGACAGCGCGTGCAAGTCCCTGCGTCGCGAGGGACCATGATCTGCGAGTCGCGCAGCGTGCGCGACAATGCAACCCTTCCTCAGAATGGGGCGTTCGGAATGGAAAGTATAAACCTAGCACCGACCTCGGAGATGGCTTCCACGAGACTGGATTTTCCGGCGCTCTGGTTGCCTATGACGGCGACGCGCGGAAGGTTCAAGTCCGACTGGGCACTACGACCGTTTCAGCGGCTCTCGCTCTGCAAGAGTGCAGTGACAGCGAGGATGCTCACCCTTCGGCGCGTATGTTTCGAATGAATTGGTTGAGCTCCTTCGCTGTCCTGGCGTAGTTGGTGTTTGACAGGCCCTCGACCTTACCAGGGACCGAGCGCGGCGTCTCGGATGGGAGCATGGTGAATATCGTAACTTGGGGGAGAAAGACGGCAAAAAGGATAAAATCAGCGGAACGGGAAGGTGAGAGTAGATATAGATGCCCAGGTTACTATGGCACCTACATAGTTCGGCAGCCTACTTATGTGCGGGATGGACATAAAGCACCTATGGCATCATGCACTTGGCGCATGATCAAAGGAGTATTGACATCGGTTACCGAACGCGTAGAAACCAAACAAGGAGACAAAGTGAAGGACTCACCAGATGCTGCATTGCTGCACGGCCAGGCAGAGGAGGGCGACCGAGCTAGTATGAGGACCATGGTGATAGTCCTTACGTGTCAAGCACGACGCCATAGTAACCGCGACGGAGCTAGTACTATTGAATACAACGAACTTGTGGGCGAATGGTCAGCAAACATCTGATGTTCTCACAGGGCTCTTCTCGCCGCCCAGGCCTGCGGCGCCACAGAGCACTCTGGTCTGCGCTATATAGACAGAGGAATGCGGCCCACTGACACTGCCAAAATTTGCCCATGTTGCCAGAAAGTGAATCGTTGAACAGGTTTACATGTTCAACCGGTGCATAAGTTCCGGTACAAAGGAGGTGGAGATCTGAGAAAATGGATTTAAGGAAAGGCCTATAGGCCTGATGTCCTCCCATTTCCCGACGCTTTTCGAAACACAGGCCGGGAACTGGTTGCAGAGATGTGTTCAACTCGTCCGAAGCCTTTCCTGGACCTGAAAAGGACGGCCGGATACACCTCCAAGAGTGCTCAGTGAGCAGGCAGAACGCCGTGATTGGAACACGCACCCGACACCGTCCTGCGTATTCTTACAGGGAATATTGGAGATTTCGCCAATTCGCTAATACTGTACTGACTCTGTGAACTGGCAGGAACGCCGTGCGGGAACTGTCGTCTGCGGTGCCACACTCCATGTAAACCCGGGGTTTGCTCGGTCTTTGCATGACGAGCGTCCATGACAGAAGGTTGGATGTCCAGATGTTCATATGTACCTACCTCTGGCGCAGTGGAATGCAGGCTGAGGAAGGTATCGGACTGGTACTTATCGATGGTGGGCGGACGCGACTCCAGGACTGGCCGACCGCTGCACCGTCGACGAGCGCATCCACCGCGACGTCCAACGCGCAAGAGGCAGCGTACGACCTTCTGCTTTACGCCTCTCTCTCCTCTGACGCGCACCGAAGACAATTCCTCTGTGGCACAAAGTCACCATGTCCGTCTCAGGCTCGTCTCCCCAGTGGCACGCCTCACATCCACCCTCACCCACCTCCCCTTTCTCCGCTTTCTCGCACGCACAAACGCTGATCGGATTCGAGTGGCACGCCAGCTCGTCGCAAAGGCATAAAGCCACTCCCCCCCTTGCCTGGGTGCCATAACGGCCGTCGATCATCATCGCTACGCCCACCTGCATTCCGCTCTCTTCGGGACCCCATACTGTATTCCCTCGAGCTCTGCATTTGCTTCCGCGTGAAAATAGTCCTTCACCGCCGTGTCCGGTCTTGACCTCTTACGTCCATCTCCTTTGCATCATCCCTCGCTCCTCGTCTCTATGTATCATCAAAACCGGGATGGGCGACCTCCTGCCGGCGCGCGGGTCCAGGGCCCCTCATCATCGTCCGCGATCAACTCCACGACCATGACTGCTTTGTCACTGGCGAGCTTGGGATCGCAGCCGGAGGACATCATCATGCACGTCGTACGTGACATGTTCCCTCGCTTTCTCCTTTATCGCACCCATAGTGGTAACCTGCCTTCAGGACTGGGAGACACGAACCACCACCATCACGCTGTCGTATCATCATGGACGCGTCCCTCAAAATCTCGTGGGGTACGTCCTCCCGCCGACTCTTTGCTATGTCTCGTCCATTTCTGACCTGCCGACCACCACGCAGCTCCTCCGCCCATCCCACAACAAATGTTGTTCCCGCAAGCGCTGGTGCTGTTCCACCTGTACCTCAGAACGGAACCATCGTCAGCAATGACAATGCCGCATACAGGACCATCGGCCGCCGCCAAGCACCCAACCAGAGCGCCTCACCGTGCGCGAGGGGATGCAATGAGCGCCCCATACACCCATCCCCGCCCGCGTCCCGTCCACCTTCAAGCAGCCGGAAGGACCGTGTACCGGTACCGCAACTCGAGCTGCCCGAGCCTGATCGGCGGTTGCATGGACTGGGTCTGAGTGGGTCGGGCACGATCAGCCCGCCTCCCCTGGACTTGGACGCGACCACCTCTCCGAATGCGACTGCTACTCCGAACGCGACAGGCACTTCTATAATGACCACGACCCCGAGCGCGTCCACGATTCTCGCGCTCCCGTGTCGCAACCGGTTCAGTGGGCCAGCTGCGCTCCCGGCTCTCACCTCCGTGACACCTCGGCCGCCTGCGACCGCGGCGTCACCGACCGCCTCGCCCGCCTCACTTATCCAAAATGGCCCTGCAACACCAACCATCCCAAGATCGGCCGCACCGAGCGCGTCGCCGCACGTCGCGTCACCGAGGCCTGCCATGCCGATCCCTAGCGGCTCGTCATCGGGTCAGGTCAAGGCAGAGAAACGACCGGCGAAGAAAGACAAGAAGGCCCCGACGGACGGGGAGACGTCCGAGGACCGCCCTGTCCTCGCGCGCAAACAGTACGTGCTCTCGCTCCGTCTCGCCAACCCCCGCCGAAGCTCACGCCCCCACCCGC
>CCBP010000453.1:49156-76810 GCA_000765035.1 Trametes cinnabarina
TGCTGGCTGGGCGGATATGCCGGAGTGACATGTGGTGATTCGATCGTTTCTTTTAACCATTGGGTTCTATGATGGCGGGGGCTTTGAGCTTCCTCATCAGGAGCGCGCGTCGATCCCGCAGCAGGATAGCGAGGGCGGCGCAAGGTGCGGCACCAGCGGGTCTGGCCCGCTCACTGTGCGCTGCATGTAAGTCTGACCTGCGTCGCGAGCGGCCAGGTCGTGTTGCTGTGACTGGCGGTCGCATGCTTCGCAGCGCTGATACCGCGACGCGCTGCAGGCGCGGACGTGGCTCGGCCGTGAGACGTCGACGCATCGGCCTGGAGGCTCGGAGGGCGACTTGGTATGAGAGTGGGGAGACGCGAGCTCCTGGACGACAGCCATGCGCGAGATTGATGCTGCTACTGTGCTAATTCGGGCCGTCCGTGTCCCTCCTTTGCGCGGGTTGGAGCGTCGATGCGATGCGAGCTTTCACGGTCAAGACGGTCTGTCGCTATCGCACTCAATCCGCGTATGCAATGCAAGCACTCATTCGCGCACCTCCTGCAGGATACGCAGAGCCTTTGAGGGGACTGTATCAGTCATCGACTCGCCCAATCCCTCATCAATGTTAGCCCAAAGCTGCGAACGTTTGACTTCCGGCGCGCCGCACGCACTAAGCGGGCAAGTGTTCTCAATATCGTCTGGGCGTGACCTTACGTCTACCGGCGCAAATGACACGCACTTCGGAGGTTCTGGCCAATCCGCCTTCGTCGAACGCGGCGACCGGATGAAGGCGCAGCCGCCCTTCTCGATTCGAGACTCAAGGCTGTGTTTCGCTGCTGGAAGAGCGCAAGTCCGACCGCATTGCATGCCATCAGAGTCGTTCAGACAAGACGTTGACGCCTTGTATCTCGCAGCCTTGACAAAGTCTTCGTCGTTGTGATGACATGAGCATGCGAGACTCAACAGCAAGCCCATCTCGTTCCACAAGAGCAACGAGGGTCATACTCTAAGAATTGCCACCCGGGCGTCATCTTCACGCGCGATAAGCCATGACGTTACAAGACGACTCGGAGTCATACTGTCGTACTGGCAGCAGCACCTTTACGCCCCCCATCATTCAACGGTTAAGCGAGACGTCTGGGCTACGGCGGAAAGGAGCCGTCACCTGACGACTGTGCAATGATGCAAAACCTCTCGGTCACCACGAGCACTGACACTGACAGGAGTCTATCGACTTTCCTCCTGAGCATATATAACTGCAACCCGTTTGCCCCGCGCGAGCGTCCTTGTGTCACTGTCCGTGCTAACATAGTCCATGTCGTGGATCACTGTCCACGTCCAGAGGTTTACAACTGCCTGCCCACGATCGTACCATGTTCGCATCGGGAGGCGTCCCGACTACGGAGACAACGGGGCTATCTTCCCTCCAGGTGAGTGCGTCAATCCCGCAGCAGGAGTGGGAGAACACAGCAGGGCTGGTGGCGGCGCGTGGGAGCGAAGTCAACGTGCAACTTCGCGAGCTCACTGTCGTATTATCGTAGACGAACAGGATGGAGCTCAGCTATACCGGTGGGACAGGCGGGCCTCTGCCCGTCGTTCTGTCAGTATCCCTCCGCCTCCTCATTCCCAGGATAGCCTTACGTTCCTCTATCTTCCAGCATCATACCGCCAGGCTCCGCCGGAGAATTCAAGTTTTCGTACAACGTCCAAAGCGCGGTGCAGGATGCCTCTGCGCCAATGACATTGGCGGGCACCACCTCGAACTTTGCCATGACTTCCGCGTGTGTTCAGGAGCCACGCAGAAATGGAGCATCCCCGAATGAGGAGCATGCTAGAGACAGAGACGCGGCGCGCAGGGATGACGATGGCGTGAGTTACGCGTCGCTGCGCAGTCGACCTGCGGCGGAGAGCCCCGCACCGAACAATTCTGCGGGATCTGCTCATGCGCCAAGAGACCCCAGCGTTCAAAGCAGTCGTACAGCCAGTACGCGCATATCCCCTGGTCCAAGTCCTCATGCTGGTCGGAATGCTAGAGGGTGCGTTTCCTGTGCTAAGTCTTCCGTACCCACCGGCTGAGAGACTGCTCGCCGCACCGACAGGAAGACGTTCTGGAGTCCCGAGCTCTACACCTGCAAGATCCGCGACACGAAGTCCGCTACGGAGTGGTACGAATCATATGGGACAGGTCCGCGCAAAGCGCCCCCCGCGCCCATCCGGAAGCTCGTGCGCAACCCCGAGCTCGCGGGTTTCCGCGGCAGCGGCGGCCCTCACGTCCTTTCCGGGCGCCTGCACATCCACAGGCACGGCGAGAGGCTGCAGGCGTGGATGTGGACGGGGATGAGCAAGCGTCTGCCGCGTTCGGAGGAGGCTACTGGCGCAGAGGGAACGAACGGATGGGTGAGAGCATTCGAAGGGATGGAGCACCCGCGCCTGAAGGGGTACGTGCTGCACTTCATCGAGAACGGCGAGCCGCGCTGGGTCCGAGAGACGTCGGCCAAGCAGTACGCTGCTGGCAGGAGGAGAAGGACGAGCTTTGAAGAAGACGTGGAGATGTCTGCTACGTGAAGTGCGTTCGAGATATCCGTGTGACTGGATCGTGCTGGATTACACCTGCCTTTGTCCCGCAGACCTGGGTTCGATCGATACATGCGACGAGATCATCTTCATCATAGGTGGGTCCTCGCCGCTTGCCCGCCTAAGGGCAATCTACCCCGTATTGACTGGAAGTCTCGCACCACTCTCCAACCAAGTGGTTTCGGAAGAGGCTATCCATCGGGAAGTGGGTAGCCTTTATCGCCAGTCGCTCGGGAATATGAACATGTTCTGCTGGTCGAAGCTACCTAGAACCTGTTTTACCTGACGGTGGCATGGTGCGCGAACAGCTCAGCTTTTGGCAGCCCTTGTGAGCCCCGTGCGCGAGCGCTCCCGGGCCGCCGCCTGCTGAAGCCGAAAACGGGTCCGGAGGCGGTCAGAGAGGCTGTAAGACGAGTGTATCTGAAGCTCGCCGGACCTGGATCTGTCGGCCGACACTATCTGAGGGCCAGGCGACGAACATCGTGTTGTTCGACGACAGTCACAGAGGCGGACGATGGCACGAGGAACCGAATTGGGGAAGAGGCTGACGGTTGAAAGGCACGTGCCGTCAGCCTGCGACGCGGTTGTGTACGCGTTGTTTGGCAGCCTCGGATCCTATATAAGCCAGGCGTCGCGAGCCGACCTCCCCTCTCTTTCTTCATCCCACCATTGCATGTTCATCTACCCGATAGCCCTCGTAGCAGCGTTCCTCTTTGGCGCGCTCACTGACTTGTCTCTTCTCCTTCTCCCGCCCACCCTCGCTCGTTTCAAACTCTCGCTCCTTACCGTCGCTCCTTCTCGCCTCCACTCTTTGCCTTCACGGTCTCTTCTCTCGGGCACCTTCGTCTCTGTCAACGCCTCGACTCTTCCTCTCGATGATGCTGGGTCTCACTATGGCGGCTGCCTCAACTTGGAGTTCTCGTCTTGGGTCGTCTCTCGTCGCGTCTCTCCGCCCGCCATAGCCATAGCTGGACGACTCTCGTCTGCGCTCGTTCTGAGTGCACCTATCAACAATCATATGATGCCTGTAGTCTCTCAGGCACCGCTCGCAGACTCTGAATCTCACCGGCAGGCGACCTCGACTAGCAGCTGGAACCCGTACCTGGTTGACTTGCTCGTCTTCTGTACCTGGATGACGGCTCTCTGCTGGCTATCTCGGGGTTTCGCTATAGTCGCCTGCGTCTTCTTCCATCGTCTCGCCTTGGCTGTAAACGTACAGCGCATGGACTCGCCGTGGACGTTCTACTCGCCCGGATTACTCGCCAGGGAGACATCGTGTGTAGCTTGCCATTGCGGCGCTCCCGGTCTCCTTGGAGGTGATTCGCGCAAAGTGGGACGTATCGCGTCGGGCGTGTGTTTTGTGCTTCCGCCGATGGCTGATCCTCCTGGCTGCGTTTCCGAGCCGGAGATGAAGAAGATTAGTACGGTTGCGAAGTCCCTCAGAGGACATCGCGGAGGACGACGGCAACACCGTCGTCAGAATGCAGTGGTTTGTCTATCTAGATTTTTGTGATTCTCTGTCTGACAGCTAACGTCCTTCCCAGGACCTCCGCGGTTGCCCGGACGTTCATGGCGCTCTTCAAGCCGCTCATGAGGCTCGTGCCGAGCGCCTTCCTGTGGCTGCTACCGCAGACCTCTCTATTACCGCTTCCGCTCCTGCAGCGGAGGCGGTCGAGGAACAACACCTCGATTCTGCTCTTCCCTCTGAACTTGAACTGGGGAGCATCCCGAGCCACGGCAGCCTTACCCTCGACGACGAGTGGCTCGATGGCGGGAGGGCTGGGGAGTCAATCGCCCTTGGTCCGCCCCTCCGGTACTACCGCATCTGCAACGCTCGACCTCCGTCTTCCAGGGAGGAGGTCCCCGGGACCCTGCCCGCACGGGTTCCTGCGACAGTGCTTCCTCCTCTGCCGCTCGCTGTGACTGCGGTCCCGCTCGCTGTGGCCGCTCACCCGCCGCAAGCGCCTTCGAACGCCATCATAGGGCGAACATATTCGCATTGCGACAAGCTGCCGTCGGTCAAGCCTGGGACTATCGTCTCTCGTCGCAGGCGCGCCCCTGCACCTAACCTTGCGACTGCGACGGTCCGCGTCATTCCCTCGGGCAAGCTCAATCAGCGTGCTCGGCGGGCTCTGGCAACGCGGACTACCCTGGGTCAGCTCCTCCAACGTACGGACGCCTGACCCATCCACTCCTTTCCAGTTACTATACACGCTCGTTATGATTGCCATCCACTTACCTTGATCTCACCTATCTACGTTCGTTACTTATCTTTCCATATCTACTTATCATCTACCTCGCTACGTATCTTAGCGCATGTAAGCCGGCTCTCGAGGACGGTTGGCAGCTGCAGTGAAGTGTGGACCTGGCCAGTTCATACTTGCTGCAGCTGTCTAATGTCCGCTCGAGTGTGGCGGTCTCGTCCACATGTAATGTTTCCTCTGGTTGGAATATACGCACCTTGTTCCCTATCACACGAAAAACCCGTTTGACAACAACCCTTGAACTCCATGCTATTGAAGAGTGCGACGACCAGGAGGTTCACCCGGCCCAGACGTCTGAGTGAGGGAAACATGCAAGCAAGGTTCAGAGCCAATCAGCACGAGACCGCGTTTTTGGTCCTCTGGAGACGAAGCGACTGCCCCGGACGTCGACCCGCTCCTTCGCTTGACCCCACCATGTCCGCTCTGCCGCCCGTCTGTCTTCCTCTGTGTGCTCCTCCGGTCCTGTGACCGCTCGCAGCGTACAGCATGACGGAATGCGGTCGGGCGGTTGCTTAAGGAGACAAATTCGGTCCGAAGTCCGTAGCGATTTTGAAACGAGTTGAAGGTGCTCGAGCAGGATGGTTTGGACGCCGTTCTGCCCGACATCACGCCATAGCCATAGCGCGAACGTAGAACGATCGCGAACGACATCGACGCGCGACGCGTGCTTGGCGGCGGGCGGCGGGCTGCCTTTTCTGGCGAACGCGACGGGGCGGAAAAACGAATTCCGAGGCGCACCCCGGGCAGGAACAGCAGCATCGTGCGGGGGAGAACGCTTCTCCAATCTTCTGATCAAAATGTTTCTTCCGGGCCCGTCCTTCTGAATCCAGTCTGGGGCTCGTCGGCCATATATTTATTCGTTCTGCGGCTTTCTTCTCCTGCTCGACGCCCGACGCTTGCTCCAGCTCTGCTCCGCCCGTCTGCTCGACTCCGTACGTGCTGATACCCCGCAATCAGCCTTGGACGCGTCGCGGCGTGCTCACTCGCATCTCCCCCTTTGTCGCTCTTGCAGAAGAAAAGGGTAGTCGTTCATGGACAACGCATCACATAGCTCCGAGAAGGCACGGGATCCCCAGATGTGAGTGTGATATCTCCAGCATAGACGGAACGAAGCATTTTGCCATCCAGATGGGCGGAGGCTTCTCCTAAAATCATACATACTCATGCGGCACCATGTGCAGCTTCGAAGACATTGACGGGATTACCGCCGCCGTCGCTTCTGGAGAGATCCCCGAGGCACTCGTCGTTGCGGAGGGCGAGGAGCGAACAACTTGGTTCGTGTGGCTGCTGGTTGCCTGTGCCAGTATATCGGGATTGCTCTTTGGTGCGTGCTCATATACCTTCGAAGGGCGTCATAGAATCTCATTCTCGGTTTCGCGCGCGTAGGTTATGACACTGGTGTGATCTCGGGGGCTCTGGTAACAATTGGAGGAGACCTCGGTCCTGCGGAGCTCTCGTCCGGGCAGAAGGTACGCCCTCCGTCGCCTGCTCGGACCCGGTCATGTTTTGAGATACCGTGCAGGAACTCATCACGTCTGCGACCACCCTGGGAGCACTGCTTGGAGGCCTTGCCGCGGGTGTGCTTAGCGATGTTCTAGGTCGAAGACCTGTGCTTGGAATCGCAGACATCATATTCATTGGGGGTGCTATCGGACAAGCCGTATGCCACACCGTTTGGTCAATGGTGCGTTCGCCTACGCCATGTTATCCAGACTCCTCTGACCGCAACAACCCCTCTCAGATCGGCTGCCGCTTCCTCATCGGCATCGGCGTCGGTGTCGCTGCATGCGTCGCGCCGCTCTACATCCAGGAACTGTCGCCCACGCGCCTCCGGGGCCGCATGGTCGTCGTCAACGTCGTAATGATCACAGGCGGCCAAGTCGTCGCGTACGGTATCGACGCAGCGTTCGAGAATCTGCACGGCGGGTGGCGGTGGATGGTTGGCCTTGGGGCGGTCCCTGCAGCCGCGCAAGCGTTGTTTTTGGTCTTTCTGCCCGAGTCGCGTGAGTATCCATGATCTTCTTAGAGCTCGTTACCGGTCCGTTGGAAGCAGCTTTCTTGCGACTGAAGCTGACCGTGGGTGGATTGGACGACAGCCCGTATCATGATCCGCAGAGACAATTTCGAGGCCGCCCGCGAGACGATGACCAAGATCTACGCATATGCGACGCCCGAGCAGGTAGAGCTCAAGGTTCGTTCGCCGCGCTTTCGTGTCGAATCGATGACGGCTCGCTCAGTATGGGACGCGTAGGTGCGCACCCTGGCGGCAGCTGTGAAGCTGAGCGTGGAGATCACAAACTCGACGACCTTCTTGCAACGATTACGCCTGATTCTAACAGATCCGATCAACCGCCGCGCTCTCAGTGAGTCCAGTCACAGTTGCCGATGAAAGAGAATCTTGGACTGAGTGGGTCCATAGTCGTCGGATGCGGCATGCAAGCCTTCCAACAATTGTGCGGCTTCAACACTGTGAGTCGCTTTCCTCTTTCTTAACGTTGCCGCTGACTTCGGCGTAACAGCTCATGTACTATAGCGGTAAGCTTCGGTCGAGTGGCGTCCTGGAAATCTGGGAAATTGACCACTTTGTTTGCAATAGCTACGCTATTCAAAGAGATCGGCTTCGACCAGCCAACGGCCGTTGGCCTCATCGTCTCCGGCACGAACTTCATATTCACGCTTATCGCGCTGAAGTATATTGACATCATCGGCCGGCGCAAGATCATGATATGGTCTGCGCCCGGCATGATCATCGGCCTCGTCCTCGCGAGCGTTGCCTTCCACTGTGCGTCTCAACATCAGTCTTGTGGTCCTCGCTGTGCAGCACTCACCATGGGCGATGGACACAGTCTTAACTAAGAAGACCGGCGGCCAGCTCGTCGATGGCACGCAGTACTCGACGACGTGGTCCGCGATCGTGCTCGTCGCGATGATCTTCTACGTTGCGTCGTACGCAACGGGCCTCGGGAACGTTCCCTGGCAGCAGGGCGAGCTCTTCGGCCTCGAAGGTCAGTCTTCCCGCTCTCCTTCGTACTCACCTCGCGACTCACCCGACGCACGCCCACACACGCGCGCGCGCGTCCATCAACAGTTCGCGGCATCGGCACCTCGCTCGCCACGACGACGAACTGGGCGGGCAACCTGCTCATCGGCGCGACGTACCTCTCGCTCATGGACCGCATCACGCCCGCGGGCGCGTTCGGCTTCTACGCCGGGCTCTGCCTCCTCGGCTGGCTCTTCTGCCTCTGCTGCTTCCCCGAGACCGCGGGCCTCTCGCTCGAGGAGGTTCGGCTCATCTTCCGCGACGGGTTCGGGATCAAGGAGAGCGAGCGCCTGAGGCGAGAGCGCCGCGCGCTCCGCGCGAAGGAGAAGGCCGAGCGGGAAAGCGCGTCGGAGAAGGCGTGAGTGTGCGCGCGATGCTCGGGTCTAGAAAACTCAGACCTGCGGAGGGTTCTGCCCTCCTTGTTACCCTCTACGCCTACCCGCTCCATCGTGTAGACGGAGGCTGTATTGTTTACGACTTGGAACGACTACACTTTCTTGTATACGAGCGCAACGGATATCCTAATGTACCACGGACCACAAACACTCCTGATAATCAACGTGAAGTGTGGGTCGCATTGATATGTTTCAGGGGTGATATGACAATAAGGAGGGAACTGACGAGAGGTAAATTTCGGTACATTACAACAAAGACTGCCCCGCTCGACGCTGATGCTTGACAGTTGCGGCAAGGTATGAACTGGCCAGGTCCAAACCTCACTGCAGCTGCCAACCTTCCTCGAGACCTGGCTACATGCGCTATATTACGTGGTCAGGTAGATGATAAGTAGATATGGAAAGATAAGTAACGAACGTAGATAGGTGAGATCAAGGTAAGTGGATGGCAATCATAACGAGCGTGTATAGTAACTGGAAAGGAGTGGATGGGTCAGGCGTTCGCACGTTGGAGGAACTGACCCAGCGTGGTCCGCGTTGCCAGAGCCCGCCGAGCACGCTGATTGAGCTTGCCCGAGGGAATGACGCGGACCGTCGCAGTCGCAAGGTTAGGTGCAGGGGCGCGCCTGCGACGAGAGACGATAGTCCCAGGCTTGACCGACGGCAGCTTGTCGCAATGCGAATATGTTCGCCCTATGATGGCGTTCGAAGGCGCTTGCGGCGGGTGAGCGGCCACAGCGAGCGGGACCGCAGTCACAGCGAGCGGCAGAGGAGGAAGCACTGTCGCAGGAACCCGTGCGGGCAGGGTCCCGGGGACCTCCTCCCTGGAAGACGGAGGTCGAGCGTTGCAGATGCGGTAGTACCGGAGGGGCGGACCAAGGGCGATTGACTCCCCAGCCCTCCCGCCATCGAGCCACTCGTCGTCGAGGGTAAGGCTGCCGTGGCTCGGGATGCTCCCCAGTTCAAGTTCAGAGGGAAGAGCAGAATCGAGGTGTTGTCCCTCGACCGCCTCCGCTGCAGGAGCGGAAGCGGTAATAGAGAGGTCTGCGGTAGCAGCCACAGGAAGGCGCTCGGCACGAGCCTCATGAGCGGCTTGAAGAGCGCCATGAACGTCCGGGCAACCGCGGAGGTCCTGGGAAGGACGTTAGCTGTCAGACAGAGAATCACAAAAATCTAGATAGACAAACCACTGCATTCTGACGACGGTGTTGCCGTCGTCCTCCGCGATGTCCTCTGAGGGACTTCGCAACCGTACTAATCTTCTTCATCTCCGGCTCGGAAACGCAGCCAGGAGGATCAGCCATCGGCGGAAGCACAAAACACACGCCCGACGCGATACGTCCCACTTTGCGCGAATCACCTCCAAGGAGACCGGGAGCGCCGCAATGGCAAGCTACACACGATGTCTCCCTGGCGAGTAATCCGGGCGAGTAGAACGTCCACGGCGAGTCCATGCGCTGTACGTTTACAGCCAAGGCGAGACGATGGAAGAAGACGCAGGCGACTATAGCGAAACCCCGAGATAGCCAGCAGAGAGCCGTCATCCAGGTACAGAAGACGAGCAAGTCAACCAGGTACGGGTTCCAGCTGCTAGTCGAGGTCGCCTGCCGGTGAGATTCAGAGTCTGCGAGCGGTGCCTGAGAGACTACAGGCATCATATGATTGTTGATAGGTGCACTCAGAACGAGCGCAGACGAGAGTCGTCCAGCTATGGCTATGGCGGGCGGAGAGACGCGACGAGAGACGACCCAAGACGAGAACTCCAAGTTGAGGCAGCCGCCATAGTGAGACCCAGCATCATCGAGAGGAAGAGTCGAGGCGTTGACAGAGACGAAGGTGCCCGAGAGAAGAGACCGTGAAGGCAAAGAGTGGAGGCGAGAAGGAGCGACGGTAAGGAGCGAGAGTTTGAAACGAGCGAGGGTGGGCGGGAGAAGGAGAAGAGACAAGTCAGTGAGCGCGCCAAAGAGGAACGCTGCTACGAGGGCTATCGGGTAGATGAACATGCAATGGTGGGATGAAGAAAGAGAGGGGAGGTCGGCTCGCGACGCCTGGCTTATATAGGATCCGAGGCTGCCAAACAACGCGTACACAACCGCGTCGCAGGCTGACGGCACGTGCCTTTCAACCGTCAGCCTCCTCCCCAATTCGGTTGCTCGTGTAGTAGACCGCCCGCTGTTCTCGATCGCACCTGCCCGCCGCAGTAAAGGTGCAGAGATCGGGAGGTTTCTCAGAAACTCTCAGACATGTAGGACACACGCTAGCTATCGCGACGGCTCTGACACACCTAAAGCTATTATACACACACAGTCCTGTGGCACTTTGGCGAGATACAGTAGAGATACGCGATCTGGAACGTACATATCCAACTTGTCTGAATAACTGGACAGGAACTGTTGGCATTTGCTAAGCCAGTCTACTCGGGCTAGAGTCGGCGAGGAATCCATCCACTCCCATATTCATGGACTGAGATTCATACGGACCGCGGGAAAAGCAGTATCTGTCTCCACTCTCCTGAGCGCAGCGATGGGCAATCAAACCGCGTCGCGAACATCCTGGACCGACCAGAGTTAGCGCGCACCCTCTCACCAATCGCGCAAGGATGCGGCACCTTCGCTTTGACCGAGTCCGCTGGATCATCGTTGTCGACGATTTGCGTAGTGTCCACCATGATAGCCATCGCAGAGCTCTGCATATCGCGCGTCGCAATCAAAGTCAGGTACGTGTACCCGGACCGTGACAACAAGGTTGAAGTTTTACTCACCGTTTTCGGCGCAGAACTTCCGTTGCTCGACAGGTCACGCAACGCCATAGAATTTAGGGTAGTGTCGCGGAAGGTGTTGAATTGCAGTACGTCCCCCTTGCCCGTGGTCACGTACCGGCGAGCGTTCAGGTTTGCGAGAAGCGCGTTAACGTAGAGGGAGCAGAACGGGTACTCGAGGTAGCAGAATTGAAGGCCCTCTTTGAAAGCCGCCATCTGAAACAGCGCGGCCTCGCGGTCAGAAGGGTTACCGCACGCCACCGTGGAGGGATGGGGCTACAGACCAAAAACACGTCGACGATCGCGACGATGGCTATCCATAAGCCCGTCATGCCGCTGAGGACTATGAGTCGATGGATCATCCTCTTGGACCTGCGCAGGAATGTAGTAGGAATGAGCCGATGGAATGGGGCATGACAGGCGGAAAAGTCTGGACTGACATCGCAAAGTTTGAGTACCGTCGCTTGTACAGCAGGTAGAACATCGAAGCCGCAATGGTGAGGTCCACGAAGGCGCTGCAGCTGCGAAGACTGATGAACACCGTCTGCCAGTGGCATGCCGTGCGTGAGACGGTTGCTCCTGGAACATGAGCGTGCTGGAGCAACTCACAACGTTGCGGTTACTGGACAGGGTGGCCAAAGACGGGTCCTGATATCTGCATAGCCGGATCAGTATCGTCTAGCCGACCATTGAAGCATCATCCCTTACGCCCAAAGTATGTATGCTGTGGTACGACGTCAGCCACCCAGGGTCCGCACATCATTGGATCCAGAAACTTACGGATGGACGAGACTGCCAGCGATGTTGTGGGCAGCCAGTCAGCATTATACTCAAAAAAGGCGTTGTCGAAAATATCCTCACGAGTTTGCCAAAGAATGAACGGTGTCTGCAGGAGGGGAGGATGAACATATAAATGCGACAATCGGAGGAAGCGGAAAGGTCTACCAAAAGAATAGGGATAAAAGCTTTCTTCAAGCGGCTCCCGCTGGTGACTGCAAGTTGCGGATGGTCAGAGGAAGATGCGGCCAGGAACACCAGGAAAGCAGAGGACACACATCTGTAGATGCGGCTCAGGAAGAAAATCTGAACGGCGGCGAACACAATGGAAGCGACCCAAATGCGGTGCTGCAGAGACATTACTCATGATCTCCTCCTACAGCTCAAAGAAGAACGCACAAGAGCGATGCTGTGCATTTGAGTCAGTGAGGGTAATTTACTCGTGAGGTCTATAAGACGTACGGTTGGGTCACCGACAACTCGGCCCACTCCTGGATGAGCACTTGCCACACTGTCGAAAGCCTGAGCGCATGCGCGATTGTCCCCGCGCCGAATCATGCTTACAAGATGCAATGACCAGGGCCTCATTAACGGTATCGATGAACCTGGTCCGACCCCATCAGTATGGTTGGCATAGGAATATAATGGGCTACACACCAAACAGCGAACACCTGCACTCTCCCGCCGTGCACGTTAGAGCAACTTCCTCGTTGGCAAGCATGGTTGCAAAGGGCTTACAAAGAGCTTCAGAGCGATCGCGTCGTTCTCGTAACTGGGAAGGTTTTAAGTCACTAGCTCGCGGTGAAATGCCACAGCCCCGTACTTCGTGTAGTAGAGAAACCTACGCCATACTCGGTTTAAGTAGAGGACGATGTGAATTGACGGCTGCATAAACTCACAGCTGCAGGCACGATACACCCCAGGCGGCGCACGATAGGTTACCGCCAATGAGGATGGGTCCATACGTATCGGATAAATTGAGGGGGGCTGGAATACCAGGGGGTGCCGCAGCAGGGTCAGACATGGTTGGTAAATGCGCGAGACGTGCAAACGGCCGTTAAGAGACGATCGGTAAGTTCGTCGTACGTCCGAGCCCGGTGGCTCGTGGTGGCTTTATACCTAGAGCGTCTACGTCGTCATGGTCCGCACTTCTGAGAGGCTGCGTCCCACGAGGTATCAGATTTGTTGAACATTATTGTCAGACTACGCGCCACGCGTCATGATCAGTTCATGTCCTCACCCGGAAGTCCGTTTGCCAACATCGAATTCCGACTGGACCTGTCGCGACATCGTAGGCGTGCGCCAGTTGTGACCACAGCTGATCATGATGATACCGCGGGAATCCCCCGACAGTATTCCTCGAAGGGCTCCTACGGTCGGGAATGCCGAGACTGTACAAACAAGCTCTTCTCATCATGGAGGAGGTTCAACGGGTGCTATGAGCCTGGGTGGTTGGTTGTGCGACGTCAGCCACGAAGCAGAAGGTGTTTGTTGCGAGTATATGATTGGATCATTGCCTCCTATTGCATCCATGCTGTGCTGTCGCGGAACCCCGCAAAGCCTCGCAAACTGCCGGCAAGAGCTTTGGGACGCCAGACACCCGCACTTCTCAGTCTCATCGGCTCTATATCTGAGAAAGAGGATGGCATCTCGCCGAGTGTTAGTCCCACACCTGTACCTCGGGACGAAGAACATACTAGCAATTGCTTCCGCAGGTAATTTGCGTGTGGATCCTCTCGTGCAGGATACCACTGGCAGACGCCGTGCCTGAGGCCTGAGCCACTGGGCAGACACTGGCATCAGGGAGTTCATCTCTCTCGCTCGCCTTTTAGAATTGCGCAACAGAGGACGTCGGAGTCAGGCTACTGAGTACTCCAATGTACGACATCTGCGCACCAAAGAGCCTGTCAATGACCCGATACCAGTCGGCATACCACGTCAAGTGACCGCCATGTGGATGTAGACATTCCAATCCGAGATGTTCTATTGGGGAACATGCGGTACGAATGATGTGTTGCACACATGGCGGTGGGGACGACGGGTATTTCGAAACTGTGCAAGATGTTAAGTTACGCCAAGTCGCCAACAGAGATTCCTCTCTCAACCTTCGTTACACTGCGCCGTATCTATGCTTGAAGTTCTCTTAAGCTCCACGCGTGCGCTTGAAGAAGCGAAGAGTAGACGCAGCTGACTACGATGGACTGGGGATCATATATAACCTAACGTAAGTTAGCCCGCACTGATTGATACAGCAGAAGGAGCTCACCCGGACCTCTCACACGGATTCTGCGCTGCAAGACGAGCAAAAACGTATCCCAGGCAAGCATGATCATGTAAGCAGCACATGCCAAGTGCCGCGAGGCAGTTACTGTATGTAGTGCTGACAGACGAGGGTGAAAGCATGCCAGGATCTCGCCCGTTTCACCTTAGCCACCATAGTAGGGACAAACCAGTACAAGCTGCATGCAGCACACTCAATTCCACCCTCGATAAGCGTTGCTAGTATTATGGGATTGTGTGTATCGTCCTTCACTTTATGCCAGAAAGCCCGAACGCCTCCATGCCGCGAGCCACGCCTTCACTCGCGCGGAATCCAGAACAGGGAGGTCTGCTAGCGCCTTCGACACGCGGGTCGACTTCTCCGTCGACAGATGGACCGTTCCCATAGGCTCACGGCGCTCTGGCGAGGACGGCAACCCCTTGAAGAAGTCCAACAGCCGCAGTGCAGGGTTGTCCTTCATCAGCTTGAGGGCATCTTCGTTCGTTGCCATCTTGATGTTCTCCTCGAGCGCAGAGAACCATGTTTCGTACGAAACAAGAGGAACATCAAGCTCTTGGGCGATGGGCGCGATGAGAGTGTGCCATGAGACGGGCTTGGGGTGGACAAGGTGCAGGAACGGCTCGGGCGAGTGGCGCATCTCGGCGAAGGCCTGCGCGCTCTCATAGCTCGGGACCCAGCTGACGCTCTATCATGAAACCATCAGTCCAGAAGGCCAGAAGTTCACAACAGAACGGGAAATTGTGTGACATACTCCCTCAACATCCGGAAGGCAACGCTGAAACTGCGCAGACTTGACGAGCGCAGGGAACCACTCCTTCTCATTCCACTGGCCTAGTCGGTCGCCGCAAACCTGTCCCAGACGTACCACGACGGTGTGCATTCCTCGCTGCTTCGCGACCTCTTGTAGGACCTGTTCCGTGACCCACTTGCTCTCGCTGTAGCCTGTCCCGAAAGCTGACTCAGGGTCGTTCAGAGGCGCTTCTGGAGCCGGGACAGGCCCATGGTACTCTAGCATATCTTCGTGAGCGGAGGCATGGCATAGCATGGCATACGGGATAGGGCAATACGCACTCGCGAACACTCCGATAGAACTGACAAACAAGACGGTCGGTGCTGGGCGATGAGGCGAGGTGATCGCGAGGTCGACTAGGTTTCGGGCACCCTGAATATCCATCTCAAACGATTGGATGGACAACTTGAAATCGACCTTCCATGCTTTCCACCGCATTGTGTCAACAAGCTACACTCACGATACACCAAAGGACCTTGCCATAACTCACCGTTGTGCATGATATGAGTCACCGACTGGCGGACTTCGTCAAGCAGCGCTGGCTCGAGGCCGAAGCCAGGCTCGTGCAAGAGCGCCTCGACCATCCTGAACTTCGGACTGTCGAGAAGAGACTCATTCAAGCCCCTCGCGCGGAACTGAGTGCGTTGAACTTCGAGCGCATTAGAGCCCTTCCGATTGAACGCATACACGCGCTGGACACTCTCGTCGCGGAGCAAGTGCTCAAGCGCATCGCACCCGAAGCCACCTGTCGTGCCCGTAATAACAACGACGTCCTTTCCGCAGACCTGGCGGTCTACGAGATTTGCGGGTCGCTCAGGGAAGTTCACGGAATAGCTCTGGACGTACTTCCACAGATCCTGCGGGGTATGAGAGTGAGCGCCATCCGTGTCGACGTTGTTCACGACGGTATAGACAAGGTGTGAAAGGGAGGAAATGGTAGGGGCTCGGAAGACGAAGTTGACCGGCAGACGCTTGGCAGCGGCCAGGTCGGTTTCACGGATGACACGTAAAATGGTGTTGCGGATCCAGGTGGCTTGCAGACTGCACGGGCATTCTCTGTCAGTATCAAACCAATCTCAGCACAACTGCCGCGGCACCTATCGCCTCCACTGCGGAAGATATCAGCATCGTCCTCGATAGAGATACGGAGAGTGCGATTGACGACTGCGCGGACAAACGCGAGCGTATCCTCCTCGTCCCAGGACGTCGGCGTCTGCAGGTCAGCTTGGGCGCTTTCCTCGACCTGTCGGTAAAGCGCCTCGATCTCGTCGTCATATTCCGCAACCATGATTTTCCGCCGCGGCAGACCCTTGATGTTGAGTTGGAAGGGTTTGGACGGCGATGTGATGAGTATCATCTACGTGAACGTAGCGATCATGAGCCGTCAATCGCCCGCGCCGGACAGGCGGAGGCTGAAGCTGACCTCCTTGAATATCCTAGAATGCTGGGGCGCATGCTCGTTCGCACGCTCGATGGTTGACCTGTAGGTACACACCTCTCAGCAGCCTGTCCTGTACATTGCTTAGCACAGACTGCGATGATGATACGCACCAGATCTTGTTCCTGAAGTCCTCGACCTGCTTGGGATCGTTCGGATCGATTGTAAACTGCTCCTTCGGCTCGACGAGAACCCCATTCTGGAACCTGCCTGATCCGAACAGCATCGCGCACTTGACATGCGGGTCCTGGTTGATGATCTTCTCCAGCGGTAAAGGGTTCGTCTAGTCACCAAGGACTGAGCACTCTATCTCATAAGACTGGGGAAACATAGCGGCAAGTCTCACCTTTTCGCCGTTTGAGAGGATGATCTGCTCGTCCGCCCGACCGACTACCTTCCAATAGTTCGGCTTTGTGGGGTGCGGCTCGAGCAGGTCGTTCGTCGCGTATGCATCCCGCCCGTCTATCTGAGTGTTAATGGAGGGGAGTGGCATGTCAGGATCCGACTGTCGGGAGCCATCAACCGGATGGCAGATGAGTACACTAACTTGAACATGCCCGGGATCTGACGTACCAGGACAACGAGCTCGAACTTATTGTCCCCATGGGGAACGAAACGGAACTCCTTATTACGCACTGGGGTCCAGTATGCCCAGTCCATTCCAGGGTTTGCTTCATGGTGCAGTTGCGTTCAGCCGACCTTGAAGAGGGTACGGTAGCCAACATGAACACACTTACGCTCCAAAGTTTGGTTAACTACCCCGATCTCAGTCCTGTCAGAAGCAGTAAGCATATGTTCCGTTCATACTGTTGAACAACGCACAAGCCATAAGCCGGGTAGAGGTTTACTCCCTGCGAAGCAAGCGCGTCGCCTACGGCGGTATTGAGGGGTGCGCCTCCAAAGACCTGCAGTGATGGTTGAGCTGGCTGCAGATCCTTAAACCGGACCAATGAACAGCACTCACGAAGCCTCTACGCTGTCGCATGATGGCCACTTTTGCGGGATCTCGCGCCCACTCCTGTACCCGTCCAGTAAGGTAAGCATAGCCCGAAGCCACATCAAGCAGAGGACGGCACTCACCTCGATATTGGACGGCACGGTGAAGAAAATGTCACACTTTGTTGCTATGGAGTCATGCCAGACAGCATCGGGCGTCGGGAAGATCGGTGGGGACGCAGGTTTGAATGTACCTATGACGTAGCCATTGATGGGCTGACCATAGAGCAGAAATTCAAAGCATTCAGTGGATGACGGCGAAGGCATGGTGATGCTTTGCCTACTGCAGCGGAGCACAGGTAGGTGCCCATGGCATGGAACATAGGTATGCCATGACAGCCGAAGACCGATTGCGCCGTGTTCGTCTCGAAGGATACTGAGACGAAACCGCACGATCAGAGGGTCAGTCATACACTGAATAGTTGAAGGGACGTACTGGCTTCATCACGGCGTCCCATAACCTCGACTTGCTTGTGGGTCCAGTAGAAGGGCTTTGGAAAATCGGTAGAACCTGCGATCGCAAAGCTTCGATGAACACACTCCGGTGTTCGAAGGCAAGTAGCAATAGGCTTACCAGACGAGTGCATGATGATGGCATGCGTATTCAGATCAAAAGTCTTCGGGAACTCCCCACCATCCTCGAGTGTATCGGCAGACTTCGCATCTCCTTCGTGGAACAAATCCTCGAACCTCGGCATGTCGCGCGCAGTGACTTGACCTGCAGGCAGGTGGCTCAGCGCTTCTTTAGCTATCCCACGAATGAGAGCATCCTGAGACAGCATCAGCTGTGAGGCCCGGGTCTTCTGAAGCATATCTGCGATGGCTGCAGCACCATTACGCGTAGAGATCGGAAAGACCGTGCAACCTGCTCTCAAAAGTCCGAGCGTGTTACAGAAATACGTGATGGTGTCTGGCAGATGGGGAGTAAGGGCCATGAGTCAATGGTATTCTGGTGGTTCAGTGTCACCTACCAGCATGGGCGAACACTGCGACGATGGGCCGTGGCATATCTGCATTGTGCCCACCAAAACCGGATGTAACGTAGCGCGCAGCGCGGTCGATGGCACGGTTTGCAGTCGCGTAAGTGATGAACTCAGGCTTATTCCCGTCGTAGTATGTGAAGAGAGGGTAATCTGGGTTCTCCTTCGCGTGCCAATCGTAGAGGACGGGAGCTGCGACACCTTTGTTCAGGAGGTCGAGAGGAGCCCGGAACTCGGTGGAGATGTGGGGAGGTACGTCGGCGGGGTTGAGTGGCATATCTTGCGGGTTCGTTTAGATGGTGAGCAATCCCAAGCTCGAGGAGATATGTAGCCACGGTGTGCTACTGGGGCCCATCGTCGCAACTTAAGCTTGTCTTTCCGATAGAAGGGGACCAGTTCACATGTCCAATGCTTCCTCCGGCCGATGAGCCTGTTATGTGCAGAGGAATACTGTATCCATACTCGGCACGCAGTCATTTATATTAAGACTGGCGCGGCCTGTATGATATCGGATAGTTGGGCAGTGAGAAGATGATTGGATGGACCTTGCCAGTGAGAGCAAAGTCACTTACCTCACACACACACGCATGCCGCCGACCCCTGGCTGAACGTTATTGGGCGGTCTTCAGAGCAGACACGCTGACGAGTCCGTAGCCATTCGCCCAAAACTCAAGTTTGATTGCGCAGCGGAAGAAAGGCATAAGTTCATCATGCAGGGCCTACTGTACATACATGTCTTTCGCATAGCTTCAGTGTGTCTTACACGTTTGCTCTGGAGACGCTGGTCCAGTATACGTAGTAGTGATCGCAAAGGCCTAGGGATGCTAATATAGTACTGACATTGAATTTTGGCCAGTGACCGATCACACACGGTAGTCATGCTCTAATTGATACGCCGGGAGCAGTCACAAAAGTCCAGAGATCCAGAAGTCCGGTCAAGAGGCACACGTCCAGAGAAGCATCCTCCAACAGTGCGGCATGGCGGCCATGGTGGGGTGAAATAGAGAAACCCTTCAATCGGCACTTGTCGATGTCTCCGAACGGTACTCCTTAGGAACGATTGGCACGAGTCGGAGTGGTCCACCGCCTGCTGTACAGCTGTTGCGGAAATGTTTGGACAAGCGCCGCGCGCGCGTGTTTTGCACGGAACCGCAAAGACGACACGAAGTGCACCGACGGGCTCATCTCGTCTAATACACTGCAGATCTCGCTGCTTTGAATGGACCAGTGCATTATAAATGTCATCTAGAATGTATAATATGCATATAATATACCTTCTCACTCACTGTGGAGGGCAGGCGGGGTGCCGGAATTCGACACCTCATGGGCGCCAAATGACGCCCATTTATCTACGTTAAGGAAAGCTGTCCCAACGACGCGAAGAGCACCCATTGTACAATAAAGTGGCCTTGAAATCCTCTGTAGCATGTGCATGTGCTTGCTTACTGAGCTTTATAATAGAATATACTATTTGAAGACCACGACTGGCAACTTTTCATTGGGTACTAGAGGGGGCAGGGATACTAGCTATGCTGCAAGTATACAGCCCTTGAATTCCTGGACAGGGTCATCTATACCTCCTGGTACTATACTAGCCCATGCTGGTCTTATTCAGGAGCCGTTTTGTGCTTCAAATTGTCTCTATGGTGCCAGCTCTCTGTAGTACGGATGGACGGCATAAGGCACCCATGAAGCACCCATGAGGTGTCGAATTCCGGCACCCCGCCTGCCCTCCACAGTGAGTGAGAAGGTATATTATATGCATATTATACATTCTAGATGACATTTATAATGCACTGGTCCATTCAAAGCAGCGAGATCTGCAGTGTATTAGACGAGATGAGCCCGTCGGTGCACTTCGTGTCGTCTTTGCGGTTTCGTGCAAAACGCGCGCGCGCGGCGCTTGTCCAAACATTTCCGCAACAGCTGTAAACGATTTGAACGCAAAGATCCTGCTGTAATGTGTGCTACTAACAGTCCCTAAGATCAGTCAGTGACTATGATGTATGCGAGTACCGACCCCAGGCTCCGATCCGAGTCTCCGCACCAACAACTCCTACCACACTTCATGCCCTCGTTTGACACAACATGCGTCAGATCCCAGAGGGACAGACAGCCTGTACACACAGAATAGCACATGTAGTACTACAGAGGCTAAGTAACAACCGCGGATGGTACACACAGAAGAAACGAGACGCTATGCCTCCGCCGCCAGCGATCGCTAGCGGAGGTCGACGATCTCCAGAGGCATGTCCTTCATCTGTACATGGCTATTGTCGCAATCCTATTGCCGGGTCAGCAATGATCACAATTGAACCTCAAAACTCAAGACATACGGTATATATGGGGACCTCAGGATGGGGATGGAATGCATCCTTGGCCCTGCACTCCAAAATGGTCTGCAGGCCGCCAGGGTCTGTCAGCCGGAAGATGCCAAACCTACGTCGACTGTAGTGAGTTGCACATCACTCTCCTTGTGATGTTGTTATCACTCACTGTGGCGTTGACGAAGGCGCGCAGACGACAGCGAAGGACTCAGGAAGCATGCGTTGAAACCCAGAATGGGTATGTAGATCCACGGAAGACATGAAACCTGCGCGAACAACATGAGCAAAACGCGTCCCATAGATCAGTACAAGGTGAGAGATCGACCCACATGATTGCGTAGGGTGCGTATGGATCTACCGCCAAAGACTCGTCAGTACACCCTGTAATTGACTTCGAAGCAACGCAGGAGACACTTACCCAGCCGAGGGTGATCAAATGCCGCTCTTCCGTGAACTGCATCACCAGCTCCTCCTCGTCCATCATGCACGTGTCGCTCGTCGAGTGCTGCTTCGGGATGAGCAGCGTCGTCACAACGTACTTGTTCCCCTTGTCTTTGCCCAACAGCAGTCCGCACGTCTCGCGGTTCTGCAGCGTGTTGACGCGCGCGATCGACAGGAAGCGCGGCAGGCATTCGCGCGGCAGCTTGATCGTCCGCAGCTCGCGCACTTGCGCGTCGCGCGAGCTGCCGGGCACGATCCGTGCGGCTGACGTCGAACCGCTGGGACGGTGGGTCGCCACCTCTTTAACAGGTGAGGGGTATGGTGGCGCACGTGCCCCTCCGGGGGACGGCCTGCGTGAGCTTGGGTAAGACGGGGTGTGCTGGTGGGAGTACACGCTAGGAGGAGGCGGACGGCGCGGGTCTGCTCCAAACGTGGAGGGGTGAGGCGGAACGACGGGTGCTACTATCGCCTGGCTGTTCGAGTAACTATTTGCTGTGACTGTCTTGGGCTCGAAAAGGAGGGATCCGTCGGGTTTGGGAGGCTCTGAAATATGCGTGTTCGCGAACATGGAGTGCAGCGAAGGTGCGTAGCCCTGCTTCAGCTGGTGCGACGACATAAGGGAGGGGTATTTGATACTTCCCAACTCCGGCGGAGGAGGAGAGGTGGTGGTGAGGATAGGCTGTGGCATCGGACTGCAACAGCCGCAATCAGAACGGCGACGCAAGAGATGAACAAATTTGTGCTCACGTAGGAACCGTCTGCCTCGCCTTGGGAGTTTGGTCGTTCCTATAGCTCCGAGATGGACCCCCATGTTCAGCACTCTCCGCGTCGGTAGATGAGTCGTCGTCGTACTTGTGCGGGCTCTCAAGAGGCATAACTGGTACGGTGCTGCCAGTGCCGTATGGATCTGCAAACGACGACTGCTGAGGCGGTGGGTGTGGTCGCGAGGGCTGAGGAGCGTGAACTTGTTGCTGCTGCACGACGGTCCGTGGACTGACGTCGTACCCAGGAGATCGATACGAGGAGCCCGGGACCGGCGATGGCGTATGCCTGGCAATGTCTCGCCGTGTTGCCCTCGCTGCCGCGTCGGCTTCTTGCTGTCTGCGCGCAATGCCTTCCTGCTCCTGTCTGCGCCGCTCGTCCGCCGCTCGTTTCGCGTGGTCCTCCCTCCTTGCATCCTCCGTGTACGCCCTCCTCGAATCCTCCCCGCGAGCTCTCCTATACTCTTCTTCCCTCCTCTGTTTCTCTGCCGCGTCCGCCAGCGCCTTCACCTCGGCCGCCACGCGCCGCGTGCCCAACTCCTCCCTCCTCCCCTCTTCCGAATTGCGCCACGCGGACTGACGCTCTCGCTCTGCGGCCTGGCTCCGTACGTACTCCTCCTGCTTCCATATTTCCTCCCGGCGGGCAGCCTCCCGCGCCTCGCGTTCGCGCTGCTCTTCTTGCGCCTCTCGCCGCCGGCGTGCGATCTCTTCGCGACTGAGTCCGGGATCGGTCGACGAGGCGCGGGATGATCCGGGTGTTGGACATTGGGAGGCTTGCCATGTTTCATAGCGGTCAATTAGGATGGGCTTCATCTGGCTCAAGGTGTCGAGGATGTCTTGGCCGTTCTGGAGAACGGTCAGTACTCTGGTGGGTGTGCTGTATCATCGGATGTATCTGGTTCAGGAAGAGAGGCGAGGCCCCGTAAACTGTGAAATCGGGGCTGCATATCAAGCCTGCCCTGCTCTATGAGTGAAGAACCCATCTGCTGTCGGTGTTGGAGCCCGCGATCATAGCAACGGGGTCACGAGCTATGTTTGTCGTGAGAGTCGTACTCTCCACAGACATACTCTTCAGCAACACATTCAAAACATTGGCGTATCTAGCAGGGCGGAATGCCTCTAGCGGCCCCAGGGTCACATTGCAAGAGCAAGCAGGCGAATAACGCATCATGGAGATGTCTTCGAACAGACAACTCCTCACTGAGGTCCACCAGAGTAGCTCTGAGGCGTCCTCATCAGCCCACACTAGAAAGATTACTCACCATGCCAAGGTTACTTCGCTGATCAGCGTTGAGCAAGATATGGTACTCCCTATGTGTAGGTAGCTTCTCGAGGACGATTGTAGCCGCCTTTGCGTACTCCATGAATGCACCTTCATAGTCTCTGGCTTGCACTAGGGAGTCTCCTACTCTGCGAGCCTTTTCGGCCGTGCGCAGCCAATGCTTGAGGCCTTTCGAAGGGTCCCAGAGGTCAACCCTGGCGGCGGCGGCGAGTTCGCCTATTGTGGCTGGTCGATTGTGGTGGAGACGATATTTGGATGTGCTGGGACCAGCGCCAGCACCGGCATCGTAGTCATTGCGAGGGTATCTGGAAGAGCTCATGGTGGTCGAGAAGAAAAGCAGACGTAGCCGCTGAGCGTAGTACCGCCGCAGTCGTCTCAGTCGCACATAGGCGAAGGCTCATGCAAGGTCACGGTGCCTCAGCAGGGCTCAGCTCATGGCGCCTGCGTGGCCTGATATGGTTCAGACGCTTACTTAACTTTGCTTAGCGCCCATAATACCGCGATCCGTACTCAGCTTGTCCCTACACGACCTCCTCGTCAGTCTCTAGTCCGCCTTCGCTCCCCCTTATCTTCCTCAACCAGTCCGCTCATTTACTGCACGACCCTCCTGTCGGCCCGGCATCGAGTCCAACAACCCTTCGCTGAACCAGCAACGAACGCACCCAAGTCGTTCGTCATGTATGAGGGTCTCTCGGGCCAGAAGAAGGGTCTCCTCTTCCTCACGGCCATCGTCATCGTCTTCATGCAAGGAGGGCTCTGGGCGGCACGACGAAAGGAGACTGACAACTTCCCTGACAATTCACTGGTCGCTTCCACCACCCGGTACCTGCCTTTCGGTCGAGGAAATGCACGACCAACTATCAAGGAGCACCCTATACCTAAACTCATGTCAGAGGCGGAGACGCGCTTCCGTGATATCCTCTCAAGGCAAAGCCAAACGCTGGAGGATGCGGTCAAGGAGTATGAGCGGCGGTATCGCAGAAACCCGCCTCGTGGTTTCGACCGCTGGTGGAGGTTCGCGCGGGATAATGGCGTACTCATGATAGACGAGTATGACAATATTGACGAAGACCTCGCGCCCTTCTGGGAGATGAACGGTGAGCAAGTGCGATGGCGAGCAGGGCTAGTAAGCCGCATGATCATCCCGCGCATACAGTCGACTCATACGCATGGTGTCTAGGCTGGTCATTTGCCGTTCGTTGATGTGGTGCGCGTACGCTCTGGCAACGCGTCCGCTATCAACATTTTGGATGGTTATGAGAGTGGAGACGTGAGTGCGCGCGCGAAGGGCTTCCTGTCTATGCTAGAAAAGTTCCAGGATCAGGTACGTGGGATAGACTGACACGTATCTGCTCACAGCTGTTGAACCTACAACTCAGCTACCTGACATGGACTTTCCTGTAAACGGTATGGCGGAGGGACGGATCCTTGTGCCTTGGGAACGTCGCATCAGCTCAAACATGACCATGCAATCAAACATTGGTGAGTAGCAGTCACTGCGACATCTTCATGATGCCTTCTGCGCACTCGGCGGGTCTTTCCTAGTTGGCGGTATATCTGCCTCTATGAATGCACGAACTTGCAGGATGTTGCAGAATGGCTTGAGCGAAAGAGTGCATAGACATCCCGAGCGATAGCGCGCTTAGTGGACATCATGGCTGATGTATGTTTAACATAGATGCTGTCCGTAATGAGCTCAGCGGCATTCATCATCCAGACTGGCACGGTGAAGGAAATGTCTGGGAAGCCTTCCGAAGGACATGTGAACCTGGCACCGCTGCCCGCCGACTCTTCAGCTCCTTCCGCGCATCTTCGACGCACAAAACTAGCCAGCTTTCAGCCCGAAGCGAAGAGTTCGTCTTCGCCCGCAACACCGCTGGCAATTACTCCTTCTGCTCAAACCCGTGGGCACACTACATACAGGGACATTTCTTTTCGGACTGGCGGACGATCCCAGCCATTTTCCCTATCTTCTCACCCGCGAAGGCACCTGGGTATCTGGACATCCGGATACCGAGTCACTATTATTACGCACAGACTCGCAGGTACACCTATGGCTGGGACTCTGTCAACCTGCAACTGAAGCCCGTCGATGATATGGAGACTCCGTGGGAGGAGAAAAGCGATAAGATCTTCTGGAGGGGTGCCTCGACCGGCGGTGGGAGCTCACCGCCCGGCTTCGCAGCACAGTATCAACGTCATAGGTTCGTTTTAGCGCAGCGCTTGTATTTGCACCTAATATCACTTGACTTCTGTCACAGGTTCGTCCGTCTCGCTAGCGACCGCTCCTCGGTCAACCGCACGGTCCTCTTCGCCGACCCGCCCGGATCTACGAATTACATCTACGCCGATGTACCTGCCGCGACACTAAACAACGAGGTGATGGACGTCGCTTTTGTGAAGGTAGTTGGTGCCGAGAACTTCCCTGGCGGACACGAGGCATTCCTGCAGCTGCACCGGGTTGACGATGGCGGTGTCAACTTGGGGGACCACTGGAAGCACAAATACATCGTAGACCTTGACGGAATGGGCTACTCAGGCCGGTTCTTCTCGTTCATGGAGTCGGACAGTGCTGTGATGAAGGCGACAGTATATCGAGAGTTCTTCTCAGACTGGATACAACCATGGTACGTGCACTCGGCGGTCGTGCACTAGTCAGGTGATATACAGCTGACTTGCGTTCAAGGCTGCACTATATCCCCCTCTCACAGACCTACTCCGAGATATACAACATACACGCGTTCTTCTCCGGCGCGACGGAGGCGACACTCCGAGCCGCAAACGCGACAGTGCTGTACCTGCCCCCGGAAAAGAAGAAGACCATCGACGGTGATCGGAGGCTGCGGCGGATAGCCCGCGCAGGCAAGCAATGGAAGCGGACCATAGGCAGGAGGGTGGATATGGAAGGTGTGTGGCTTATTTTTCCTTCTTGCCGGGCACCCTCGTTCGTGCCGCCTCGCGGCGTTCACAGTAGCTCAACCGCTGACCGCCACGCTTGTTCGCCGCAGCGTATGTATACCGACTGTGCTTGGAGTACGCACGTTTGTACTCGGACGACCGGGACGCGATGAGCTTCACCCTTTGAGCAACATGCCTCCCCATCCTCTCTGGCCGGATCGCCTCCTGCTACGCCGCACCCTCCGCGGCTTCTGGCCGTTCACCCTGCTATGCCACCGCTACCTCTTACCTCACTCCTGGTCATATTTGCTCTTTCCTCGGTTAACTCGCAAGTTGCTCTTCGGGCCTGAGTTTGTGGGACTCTTCACTAGCATTTTTGCTTTCATCATCGCTGCTAGAGCTAACACAGGATGTACGATGTCGCCGCCGTAAATACGCAGTACTCGTAGCACCTTGGTAATCACAGTTCGCATGATCGTCAGCGTAGGTGTGGATTGCAAAGCTGCGCGTCCGGCTTCCGAGCGGGTCCGAGGCATGGCCTGGAAGTCGGAAGTTGCGCAGATCCTCTGTTTATGTTGCGAAGGTTGTGGTGGATTGCAGCTTGGCGCTTAGCGCCCAATCGTGGTTAACGTACGCCATTCGAACCTTCAGTGCTCGTTTTCAACTGCGAACCAACAGAAACGCAACCACGATGGCTCCGCGATGCACAGGGTGTCTCCACCGTATCGTACTGAAATTACTGCTCGATATCTCAAGACGCGCTTCGGACTTTTATCGTGCCGCGATATCGATGCAATACAACACGGGGGCTGCAAAAGCCTCTCTCGCATCAACACTGATACTGCGGCATGCCACCAAGGAAATGGCATGCTACCAAGGAAAGCCTGGATGAGAAAGGATTTCTTCAAACTTCACCCGGGACATGAGAACCTCACAGGACTTTCTCCGGAGCAAAGAAACAGACTGAGCGACATGGGAATCAGGTCGATAGTCCAAGATCTTCTGCGTGAACACGCCCCCGCCGCGTGGCGTTCGCACGACCACCCATCGGCTTTGGTCCAGATACCGCACCTTGCCCTCGGTGGAGCGCGTTGCCCCTTCGCAGCAGGCGCGCTCGCCGGGCGGTCTGGGCTGCAGGAGTACGAGGAGTACGTCTAGATCGACTTGCGAGCGACGGCGGTAAGCGGACTGCACTCATTATGCGGTATGTACGTACGCAAGCATGCTCATTACCCATCCAGGGCGACAGGGAAGCGGAGTCTCTGAGTTGTACCTGCGAGAGCCCCGGAGCCTACGAATTGGTTTCAATCCCAGACGCCTTCCAGGACCCTCACGCATCTGGATGCTATCTGGGCGATCACAGGCGGCCTGTGCCACTGCAGCGAGTGGCCTGCGCGAGTGAATGTTCCGAGTGTTGATGTCCCATCTGAGAAAACACGTTGCGCGAGCGTGTTTGAGAAGTTTGGTGATCGCGCTCTTTTTCTGTTGTGTGGGCTGTCGTCATAAGACCACACGGTCCCCTGCGCGGGACGGGCTGCTCGCACCAGCACTGTCCACAAAATCCGCCGCGCTACCTGCGCTCTGTGCAGCTGACTATTATTCTGTGCAGGACACCTCACCTCTTACCTCCGTCCTCGTCCTTTCTCGCAACCTCTGCTCTGCGACCTTCA
>CCBP010000453.1:77170-126140 GCA_000765035.1 Trametes cinnabarina
TCCTATCGATGTCGATGTTGATATGCCCCCCGCACTCGATACGCTCATCGCCGCGTGCCTTCCCCATCCATCCGCTAGTGGCTACGTCGAGAACGAGACCCTTTTCTATCCCCCAAGTCTTCCTTTGACAGCGACGCTCGAGCTTGCGAACCACCCCATTCTCGAAGCTGTGCGGAACACACTGTTTCCGGCGCTCCCCGTGGGGCATTACCTGACGGCGATTCGAGACAAGCTCGAGCTGTGGCCGAAAGGGAACGCGATTACTGTTCAGTCGAGGCCGCTCGACAATCGGGTAGCCACTGTGCTTGTCACACTCCCGGTGCGCTTCCGCGGGGGATCACTCGTGGTGCGGAGCGTGGACGGCATGGAAGAGAAGTTCTACGGCCGAGGAGGGAAGGGTGGGGACCTCGAGTGGGCAGCGTTTCTTTCCGATTGCGACTATGAGATCCAGCCCGTGCGGAGTGGGTGCCGCATGACGATCTCGTACGCCGTGCAGGTGAAGTCCTTTGGTCCGGCAGGCATCCATCCAGACCCATTGATCACGCCGAGTGATCGTTTCCTTGATCTGCTCTCGCCAGTCCTGAACATGTCGCGCGGTAGGCGGATTGCCTTCTACTTGACTGGCGAGTATGGCGTCAACCCCGGAGAAGTCCTGGCTGAATCTCTCGTGCCTACGGTGAGTCTGGCCGGATTGTCCTAGAATATGAAGAAAAGATCTCACGCCTCCTATAGCTTAAAGGTGGGGATTCGGTGCTATACCACGCGCTGAAGCTCTACAAGCTATCTCCCGAGCTTCGTTGGACCGCAGGTGGATACGTATGGGCTGTCGACCAGACCATCGAGTTTGTCAACGAGACGGCTGACAGCCCGACTGCCTCTGTCGGTCGTCAACCTCTCTCGATCCTCAGTGGTGCTCGGATGCCGCCCGTACGTGGACCTTTCAGCTCTGGCTCGGAACCTGGGGAGGACGACACGGACGACCTGCGCCAGCGTGTAGTGAAGAGCGGCGCGGTGCCGGTCACGGAGACAGACATTACAATCGTGTCCGACATCGTCACCTTTCCGGGGCTCATCACGAAGGAGCGTGTGCCATTCGTGTCGGCGATGGGCGAGCTTGAAAAGCTGATGGTCAACGTCTTGATGGTGGTGTATATCCCGTAGTTCTGTCGCGTTGCTTTCTTCCGTTCTGGTCTTGGTCGCTATGTACTGTTTTCTGGCCTGGTGCGTTGCGGACATGTTGTATTAGTAGCGTAGCAATGTATCATACGTCGATAATTGCTATCTGGTTTCTGCACGTTCAAGCTGTTTTTCCAGTTCTTGCCTGTCCAACACTGTAACGAGTTCGTGGTCATGGCTGAGAGCCATCGTGCTGTAGTGAGCGCCTGGAGGAAGCCAATAGAAGCGCTGATAATATTCGAGCCAATCAGCGACGCGCGGTTGCATCTCGGCCAAAGCCGGAGTTCGGTCATCGCGTTAGGCGACGAGCTCAACGTCTTCCGCCCCCTCCTCGTCGTTGAGCATATCGCCGACGTGCTTATCCCCTCCTACTACACGTATCGATCTCCTGTCCGGCGGAAGCCATGCTGCGGCTTGTGTCGTCGGCCTCTAAGCCCTCCTCGGCAGGCGTGCTCGCCAAGGTCGTCGTAGCCCCCTCCTCCTCGCGCTCAAGTGCGCTATCTCCTTCCACTTTGATTCTCTCTTGCTCACGTAGTGGGTGGCCTCCTCTAGGTCGCCGGACGTTCTCTTCGACGACTGCGAAGAAGGCTGATATCACTCTCACCGTTGACGGCAAGGAGGTCACGGTTCCCCAGGGTACGCACCTGATCTGCGCTATGCGTTGAGGGCGTCCGCGCTGAGGACATCGTCTAGGCTCTGCACTTATCCAAGCTTGCGAAGCTGCGGGAGCGACGATTCCAAGGTCCGTGTATCTCGTGAACCTTGCTCCCCTTTTATTGACGTATGCGCAGATTTTGTTACCATGACCGACTAGCAATTGCAGGGAACTGCCGGTACGTGGTCGGCCACAATGTTGTGATACTGCTGTCAAATTTGACCGACCGTGGTCAGTATGTGTTTGGTCGAGGTGGAACGATCACCAAAACCTGTTGCCTCTTGGTGAGTAGATTCTTCCGAGCCTGGGGAGCGCCGCATCTGACCCTAGGATAGCGCCATGCCTGCTATGCCTGGTGCAAGGGTATGGACGAACACTCCTTTGGTTCATGAGGCTCGGTGAGTTCCCTGCAGACATCTTGTACGTCGATGTTACTCATTGGTGCAGTGAGGGCGTCATGGAGTTCTTGCTGGCCAACCACCCTCTCGACTGCCCCATCTGTGACCAAGGAGGCGAGTGCGATCTCCAAGACCAGTCCATGCGCTATGGCGCGGATCGGACACGGTTCCATGAAATTTCGGGCAAACGTGCTGTTGAGGACAAGGACCTTGGTCCCCTCGTCAAAACCTCTATGAACCGTTGCATCCAGTGCACACGGTGCGTGCGGTTTGCTAACGAAGTTGCCGGCGTGGAGGAGCTCGGTACGACTGGTCGCGGGAACGACATGCAGATCGGCACGTACGTCGCCAAGACTATGAACTCTGAACTGTCCGGCAACGTCGTGGACCTTTGCCCTGTGGGTGCGCTGACGAGCAAGCCTTATGCGTTCCATGCCCGTCCTTGGGAGCTGAAGCACACCGACTCCGTTGACGTCCTGGATGCTGTCGGCTCAAATATCCGTGTCGACTCTCGCGGTCTCGTCGTGATGCGCGTGCAGCCTCGCCCGAACGACGACGTCAACGAAGAGTGGATCAGTGACAAGACTCGTTATGCCTACGACGGCCTCCGCTTCCAGCGCCTGACCGTCCCCCTGGTTAAGCAGGGTGATCGTTTCGTCACCGTCTCGTGGGAGGACGCTCTGGCTTCCGTCGCCGACGGTCTCGTCCGCTCCGGTGCTAAAGGTGACGAGATCAAAGCTATTGCTGGCCATCTTGCCGATACCGAGTCTCTTGTTGCTCTCAAGGATCTTCTTAACCGTCTCGGCTCTGACAACACCGCCCTTGACCACGTCGGTGGCCATGCTGCACCTGTACATGCGGTGGATGTACGCTCGAATTACCTCTTTAACTCAACTATCCCTGGGGTTGAGCAAGCCGATGTTATTCTCCTCGTTGGTACCAACCCCCGGCACGAGGCGGCCGTCCTGAACTCGCGTATTCGCAAGAGCTGGCTGCACACCACGCTCGAGGTTGGCCTCATTGGCGAGCGCGTCGACACAACCTACGGCTATGACTACCTGGGCGCGGATGCAAAGGCTCTCGCCGACTTCGTTGCGGGCAAGGGCGAGTTTGCGAAGAAGTTCAAGGAGGCTAAGCGCCCTTTGATCATTGTCGGCAGCTCTTTGGTTGAGCACCCGGATGGTGCTGCTATATTTAACGCGCTCGCGAAGTTCACGGAGGCCAACAAGGAGAAGCTTATCACCCCCGAGTGGAATGGCTTCAGCGTTCTTCAGCGGGTGAGTGCCTGCCTGACATCAGTATGGGGTGGTAACTTACTCATTCGTGTAGGCTGCTTCCCGCGCGGCAGCCTACGACATCGGTTTCGTCCCTTCGAAGAAGGCGTCCTCCACGAAGCCCAAGTTCGTGTACCTTTTGAACGCCGATGAGGTTAACCCGAAGGACATCCCTGAGGACGCCTTCGTTGTATATCAGGGTCATCACGGTGACCTCGGCGCTCAGCTCGCTGACGTCGTTCTCCCCGGTGCCGCCTACACCGAGAAGGGCATGACCTGGGTCAACACCGAGGGTCGCGCTCAGCTTGGCCGTGCTGCCGTCCCCCCTCCTGGCGCTTCGCGTGAGGACTGGAAGATCATCCGGTGGGTACTCAGCCTTCCTCGTCGAAATGTCTTCTCGTCTGACGTCTACGACAGTGCGCTGTCCGAGATTGTTGGCACCCCTTTGCCTTACGACGACATCCTCAGTTTGCGTGACCGCATGTGGGAGATCTCACCTACACTTCTCCGCTACGACAGCCTCGAACCGACGTCCGTCGACGTTGCGCTTACCGGTCTGAAGGCGCTCGCCGCTGGGACCGCGAATGCGAAGGTCACCGGCGAGCCCATCAAGAAGCCGATCGACAACTTCTACCAGACCGACCCCATCTCGAGAGCGTGAGTACCTTTCTTCCGATCGAGACCACAGAAGCTCATGGGCTGCTCTGCGGCAACAGTTCGGTCACGATGGCGCAGTGCACGCGGGCGTTCGTTAAGGGCGAGGATTATGGGTTCAGCGAGCTTTCGAACGCATCAGAGGCTGCGTTCGCATGATATGTTTTGAACATGGAATGAGAAAGCCCTTTCTTTCACTCTTATCTTAGTGCTGTCTCATGATCGTACCAAGAACATGAGCCTGCGAGAGCGTGTTCTACGCATTAGCGAGCGGGGTCTTCGAGCCGGAGGTACGCTTTCGGATCCTACACAACTGTTGCAACTCTTTCTCGCTTTAGTGCTGGATTACTGGACCCATTGGTTAGTGTGTATCTACGACATGGCTAGTGTTCTTACTAGCCTGTCGGGTGCCCTCGTCATCGATTCATCATAATAGTATCGCATTAATGTCAGTCAGATCAGCCGAAGTAGTACGTACCTACTACTCGAGTAGTACATCGCATGCTGTGCCTCGCCACGTGGGGTGATTCATACACAACGAAGCTCAAACACTGGTGGCTGCGGTAATTCTACCTGAACCACATTTGTCTGGGGCGTGAACATGCCTTTCACCAAGGAGGAAATCGAAGAAGAACGTGAACACTTTGCAAACGTCATAGCGACCTTTGAGCAGTATGCATCGTACTCTGTGAGATATGCTGCCTTTTCGTTGACCACAGGAGACTGAGCATCTCATCAGTTGAGCGCGAACAATCGCCGCAGGAAGGATATCTTCACCATTCCTATCGAGGATCGGGAGCTCCTGGAAGAGATCGGATATAAAGAGAGGATACTAGCCGCTGACAAGGCTATCCTCGCCAATGCGGCCTTTCTTAACAAGGTTGTTGCCAATCCCGAAATATTCGGGCATGATCTGAGCGACCTCGAAGAAGCGGATACCACCAATGATAACCGTCCCGAGGGCGCGCATGCGCATACTGAGCGGTTGCCGCATGGTTGGAAAGCATTTTGACGAGCTTTGACTTGACCTAATACTGCTTTGCAGGTCATTCGCATGATCACTCGCATTCCCGACATCACGGGCATTCTCACCATCCTTCCCGTGGAGAAGGGTCGCATGGCCAAATTCACACTGAATCAATCCAGCGAAACTCTGCCGGGATCCGGAAAAAGAGCAAGTACCGTCCCACAGAGCACGACATGGAGAAGCTCCGGAGTACGCTGAAGCAGCTTGTCCGTGATTGGAGCGAAGAGGTGAGTATCGCTTGGCGTGCTGTTACAAATGCATCAGCGGCTTAAAATGTTTCTGCAGGGAAAGAACGAAAGAGACGCCTGCTACGAACCGATGAAAGAGGCTTTACTTCGACACTTCTCGGACATACCAGAGGATGAAAGGTCGGTGATTTCGTTGGGCGGGACAACATTGAAGTTGATCTAGTCGCTACAGACGAAACTTCCGTGTTCTAGTGCCAGGTGCTGGGCTAGGTCGGCTAGCTTGGGACGTAGCTAAGCTAGGTATGCACATCCAAGGGCTATTTCGAGTTATCCCTGAACGCGGTTTGACATACACGCAGGCTTTGCGTGCCAAGGAAACGAGTTCTCGCACTATATGCTCCTCGCCTCTTTCTTCATGCTGAACAGGTACGCTGGCCATCCTCACTCCGGGAGATCTTGTGGCTAAAGCGGCACGTGTATGAAGGACAGACGAGGTGCACCGGCACACGATCTATCCCTATGTCCACTCGTTTTCAAACATGGTGAACAACGAGGGCTCACTTCGACCCATCAAGATCCCGGACGTCCTCCCGTCGTCGTTGCCTCCCGAATCCGACTTTTCTTTGGTAGCAGGCAAGCCCCGTCACTATTTGAACAACGTACGTGTACCATGACGCGACTACCTCCAGGTGACTTCGAGGAAATATACGGAGATCAGGACAACGATGAGTCCGAGCCTCACGCCGGCCAATGGGACGCTGTCATGACTTGTTTCTTCATCGATACGGTAATCATCCGTGATTCGACACCCCATATCGCTGATCTTTAGCATGTCGCTGTGCAGGCCAAAAACATTGTTAATTACCTGCGTATTATCCACCGCATACTCGCCCCAGGCGGCGTGTGGATCAACCTCGGTGTGTTCACCAGCCTTCACAAGGCGTAATGGGACAGATATCAAGGGGCTGACTTGCTCCAGGTCCATTGCTATGGCATTGGGAAAACAATACGACAAACGACCCGTCGATTGAATTGACCCTCGAAGAGGTCAAAGCTCTCGCGCGCAAGATCGGATTCGAAATATCTGTGAGTTAAGCTACACCTTGCCCTCTGCCTCCAACCAGATTTTCAACGCGCGCACGCCACTGTACAGAACGAACGGACAATTGACACGACGTACACGAACAACGCGCGGAGCATGTTAGGCTACGTGTATCATGCCGAGTTCTGGACGGCTAAGAAGATGATTTGATCGCTGGTCGTATCTCAACTGTGAATGTGTCACAAGGTCATTCCCTCGTCCATCTGCTGATGAGGATTATAAGATGCATTCTACGCTGGCTGCATATAGCGTACGACCCTGTCCCCAATGAAAACGAGGGTCGTGGTAATCTTGAGCGAGTGAAGGTCTGCCTGAGGGAGACTAGTACGGTAGTACTGGGAAGCCTCGTTGGACAGTAGCCTGAGATTCTCCCGGAGATGGCGAAGGTAGCCGTGGTACTGAACCTTTTCTTGGACGGATGAAGACAGTCATCCACAGAGATACTCATGCAGATGCTATGGCAGATAATTCATTGCGATGGATGCAAACGAGGCAAGTCTACAAGTGTACATAATGGACTGACTACTGGTATGACCCCGGACCGACGAGCAAGGCCTTTCCCCATACAGATTGCGAGCGACATGACAGGCGACTTTCTATCAGCCCAAAACCGGAACGCTACTAGTACGCAGCGATCAACCACTGTCCATTGCGATAGTAGAGTATTCTAGTAACGAACGAGATGCATACAGTCTAGACTAGATGCGAGTGCGAGGAAGTAGTAGGCATGGAAAGACGTTAAGCAGATTTGGCGCGGGCGGCAGTGATGCGGTTCTTCAGCGAGCCGAAGATACTGCCGCTCCGGATGCGGAACATCCAAGTGAACGCGTAAATGCAGAAGACCTGTGAGAGGCGCGCCCGTCAGTTCGCCGACGAATGCGATATGAAAAGGGATGACAACGTACGTTGAAGCAAATGAAGGCAACGAAGATACCGAGGTCTCTCCAATGGTGGGAGTAAAAGATGTTGAAGCTGGTGCCCAGGAACCCGTCGGTGGTGCTGAATTCGCAGTACTGGCAGCCGCTAGACGCGTCCGGGTTGGTGAGGTAGCCACCCGCCATGGCGATATACGGCTCCATGTATTGAGCACAGGACTGCCCGGATGGCGGCTGGATGGTGACGAGCTCGACCGGAGCGCACTGGATAGGTTGTTTTCCGAGGGCTGAGAGAGTAAAGTTCAGCTATGGAACAACGTTGAGAAGCTAAGATGGAGGGCACGTACCTTGCCCGAGGAGCGCTTCGATGAGGTAGGTGAAAGGAGACAAGCGGTACATCCACTGCCACCAGCCGAGCTCCCTGTACGGCTGCAAGACACCATTGCTGCACAGCCTGTTAGCGCTCGCAGCACTGTTACGCCAGAATTGAACACATACAAGGTGAGCACGAAGGAGAAGAGGAAGCTGAAGACCAGCGCCGAGATTTCCGCGTTCGGCGCCATAGCGGCGACGGCCTGGCCGATCGTGGTGTAGTAGAGCGGGAACAAGAACCCGAGCAGGAAGTACGTAAAACCGGCGCGGTCTGTCGGGAAGCCGACGGTCCAGTACCAGCAGAGGAAGTAAAGCGAGGAGCCGAGGATGTTCCAAGGAAGCTCAATGATAACTTGTGAAGTGATGAGGGCGGTCCAGCTGTACATCCGGCTGTGCCGCTCGCGGACCTCGTAGATGTTGCGCATGTCGATGAATGCGACCTGGAGCTGGTTGGAAAGCGGCACACTGATGATCGTGGACATGAAGATCGCCTGCGACAGTGAGATGTGAGCGCCAAATTCAGGTCAACACTGAAGGGCTACATACGAAGAGATGGTTTTGGGTGCCCTGGATCGTGGTCTTGGCCTGGAAGAACGTGAAGCCAATGAGGAGCGCCGACGCGATGTTCAGCACGAGCTTCGCCATCAAGTAGGTCGGGTCGCGCCAATGTGCTTGAGCGTCACGCTTGAGCAGGGTCGTAAACTGGAACCCCCAACGAGTCGGGAACGTGCCCGAGAGCGTGGCCTGCACAGCACCCCGCTTGCGGCCTTCCTCATGGATGCGCTCGATCTCCTGGAAAGCCCTAGCGCTCAACGGCGACTGCCTCCATACACTGTACCAGTCGATGTCCGTGGTAGCAGTCGCACCGGCGCCGATGACGTCGAGGATGTACTCCGCACTGTGAAACACAAAAGTGAGCATGCCGCATCGGCTACGCCACATCGGGAGGGCTGCTCACGGGTTCTCCGAATCGTCGCACTTTCGCCCGCCGTTCCGCTCAAAGTAGTCGATGAGCGTCGTCGCGCGCGGGCCGATATCGCCAAAGTAGACCGTCTGGCCGCCCTTGCGCAGCAGCAGCAGCCGGTCGAACACCTGGAACAGCTCCGCAGACGGTTGATGAATGGTGCACACGATCGCCTGGCCGCTGTCCGCGAGATCGCGCAGGAAGCTCGTGATCGCCCACGCGCTCTGCGAGTCGAGGCCCGAGGTGGGCTCGTCAAGGAAGATGAGGGACGGCTTCGCGACAAGCTCGACGGCGATGGTCGTGCGCTTGCGGTGTTCGACGCCGAGCGAGCCGACAATGGCGTCCGCGTACGCTTCGAGGCCGCACATCTTGATGACCTTCTCGACGCTGCAATTCGGTTGTTAGCGGATAATGGCGGCACATGCGTGTCCAGGACGTACTAAGCCCTCTTCTCCTCATAGGGAACAGACTGCGGTTGACGCAGGCACGCAGAGAAGAGTAAGGCCTCCCTGACACTAGCCGTAGGCAAGTGGGTGTCCATCTGCTGGCAGTAACCACTTTAACGGTTGAAATCAGCAACCGTTCGGAGAATAGCGGCTGAAACCGAACGTACGTGTGCGCCTGGAAATCCGGAGGGAGCGGGTGGCCGTTCATCAACCTCTCACCGGTGACAACGCCGCCAGTAGTGCGCTCCGCGAGGACGTTCAGCAGCGTCGTCTTCCCTGCGCCCGACTCGCCCATGAGCGCCGTCAGCTTGCCCGGGGGCACGTAACCAGAGACGTCGTCGAGCAGCTTGCGCTCCTTCCCGCCGCCCACAGGCACGACGTAGTTCAGGTGCTGGAACGTGAAGACGTCCTTGATCTCGGGCGTCGCGTCCTGGAGCGCCTGCTTCCCCGCCGCGGCGTCGCCGCTCTGCGCAGCCGCGGAGGCAGCGCCCTTCTCCTCGTCGCCCGAGGTCTCCTTCTCGGCGGCCTGGATAACGGCGGACTTGGTCCCGCGCTTGAAGAGCATCACGGACGTCTCGCCCGCGACGCTCGTGTTGTTCTCGGTGAGGATGAGCAGAATCGCGATGAAGCCCAGACCGAACGCGCACAGTATGCCGAAATTCTGTGCCGCTTGTCAGCCCATGCGTGCCGCGAGTATAGAATTGTTGTGGTGAGGAGACTCACCCGCCAGAGGTGATTGTACGTGTACTTGAACGAGAGCGTCACGTAGTTCATGCCGGACACAGTGGGCGAGCCCGGGACCGAGCCGACTGTGGTACAGGCCTGGTTCGCCAGCGTGATGTTGCTGTATGCGGGGCCCTGGGGCACCAGCACGGAACAATCTGCGTGAATGGCGTGGAACTCGTTCACCATGAGCGCCTCGAAGCCGTATTTCAGCGGCTGCATAAACCGTCGTCAGCGTGAAGCGCTCTACAGGAGGAAGGGGACGGGAGGCATACGTTGATGTAAGTGATCCACCTGAGAGCACCGATCATGTAAGGCGGAGGGATATTATAACCGGTGTAGAGGACGAGGATGAGCGTTGTGAGACCGGCGACGGCCTGCGCGGGGGCGGCGCTCATGAACGCGGCGGCAAGAGACCGGAACCAGGCTTTCATGGTGATGGTCATCGTGAACACGAACAGCAGGAATGTGCTACAGAAACCGGCCTGTCAGCACACCGCGAAGCCAAACCGGGAAGAGACGTGAGAAGACGTACAAGAACTGCGCGGCGTGCTGTTGCAAGCCGACCAGGAAGTAGATGAGGATGCTGAACACAATCATGGTCACCGCCGTGATGGGCACGTCCACCAGGGTCAGTGCGAGGCCCTCCACGAATGGATGGTACATCGCCGCCCTGCTTTGCCGGTGGACAATTGGCCGCTGCGCGAACAGCGCGGGAATCTCCGCCATCGTCGACAGTGCCGCAAAGAGCAATGAGAAGAAGAGCACACCGCCGCGCGAGAAGAACGTGTCCGTCTCGTTCTTGAGCCGGAGGAACACCGTGCCCACGATGATCGCTTGCAGGACGAACGACGACAGCTGGATGACCTGCGCGGCCATCCCGCCGAGGATGATCTGCATGCGCCGACGCATGAGTGCACGCGCCTGCATCGGGATTGAGACAATGTATGGGCTCTTCTTGTGCGCGTGCTTTGCGTGCTCGGCCTTGGCGCTTGCCTTGTATGCTGTGACGCGCTCCGGCTTCCCCACAAATTCGTCACGGTAGGACGCGATGTCCTCCTCGTTTGCCCGCGAAATCTCGGAGCGCCGGAAGTACTCCACGAACTCGTCGGCGGTGCGCGGCACGCGGGACTCGTACCCCTTCCGAACGATACGGCCATTGGGATCCGTCACTGGCGGATTTCACGTGGGTCAGAGGACGTGCACCTCTTGAACTCAAAGTGTTGCTTACCTGCGACGAGGAAGTCCGCAGTGGTTTGGCGGTTAGCGGGCTCGTACCCCATATCGATGAAGTACTGCCTCGCCAGGTCCGCAGGGCCAAAGTAGACCTGTTTCCCCTCGTATATGACGCAAACCTTGTCAAAGTGCTTGTAAAGCGACTCGCCGGCCTGATAGATGGCGACGATGGTCGATTGGCGCGCAATGTCCGTCGAAATCCGGAGCGCTTGCACGAACTCGAGTGCAGTCGACGCACTGCGGACGCGTGTCAGTTAGCTTTGTGACACCCTGGGGGATCTGACGGAGACCAGAAAGAAGCGGAAACTCACTCTAGACCCCTCGTCGAGTTGTCCCAGGAGTTCAAGCGACTGCGCGTCGCCAGCGCCTCGGCGATGGACACTCGCTTCTTCTCACCACCGGAGACACCGCGGATAGACGCATCACCGACCAGCGTGTCCTTCACATGTCGCAATCCGAAGACCGTCTCGAGGACCTCGACCATGCGCGAGACGTGCTCCTCTCGCGTCATGCCACCCAGGCGTGTGCGCGGGGTACGTGTCGTTGCGGCGAACCGCAGTGTCTGATCGACGGTGAGCGTCGGGAAGTGCACGTCGTCTTCCGGAGAGTATTGCACGTCGCCACGGTAGTGTTGTTCGATTTGATCGGGCGTCAGCGAGTCGTACCATACTTCGCCGGAGACAGCGTGATATTCCTTCCGCTGGTTCGCGAGCGCCTTGAGCAGCGTGCTGCATCCCGAGCCGGGGCGCCCGAGCACCACTATAGCACATATTAGCGATGGACCAGACTGTACGGGATATGATACACACAAAGCATCTCTCCAGGCCGGACGACGCCGTTGAAGCCGGTCAAGATGTCCCTTGTTGCGGGATGCAGAACACCCCGGATGTTCTGGATCATATTGAGCGGGTTCAAGACGGAGCCCAGCGTCGGCTGGTATAACGCAGCGGCGCCGACGCCAATGACGCGCAGATCCTTGAACATGACGCCCAGCTCTCTTCGCTTGATGTCCGACTCATCGAGCCTAACAGTCGGGTTCAGTCAGTCATCTCGGGCACGCACACCACAAAGAAGACAGGACAGACTTTCTGAAAACGTTCCGCAGCGCCTTCTCGAAGTCAAACGGACCCTCTAGGGGCGAGGTGAGGGTGAGGTCGGAACCCTCGGAGTGGGTTTGACCGTTCTGGGCGTCTCCACGGCGCGTCGTGGAGCGGTGCAATGGATCGCCGTTGGAGGCCTGGGATAGCCTACTCATTGTGCGGCGGAGCTGTTCGACGCCCTCGGGATCGAAGTGGCCGATTTCGACGTGCGATGCATTCGACGTCGTTCGCCTGAGCGGGCTCCCATACGCGCTGGCTGGGGATGCACTGGTCAGCCGCGGGCTGCGCTCTTCGTGTGAGGAGTGAGGAGAGCCATGGGTGATGTTGTGCACGGCGGCATTGCCGTATGCGGCAGCAATCTGAGTAGCGGTCGGAAGCTCGGGTACGTTGTCCTGGCCCTCGACGGACTCGAGCTGAGCGGGGTCAGCCATATTGTTGGGGGAGTCGCAGGGCGGGTAGGGCGAAAGGGCAGATTAAAGACGGGACTAGAAGTAGTGTGAGGAAGGCATGGCGGCTGGCGAGGAGCGGTATATATGTTTGTGGAGAGGCCGAGCGAGGGGTAGGCATATCCGAGAACTGGCCTGAGTGCATTACCAAAATGTTTAACGCTCGCTAAGGAAACTATGGAAAGGACGGAATGCGAGGGGCGGACGAGGACTATTAGCCGCGCGCGAGCCAAGTGCCTTACGCCATCTCTGATCTTCCGCCGACAATGTTCGTCAGCGCATGTGATTCCGGAGCCCCCTTTCCCGCTGACGCATGCCCTCTTAGTCGTCGTCGCATTATTTCTTGGACGACGGTGATAACGACATTCGCGCGTTGCGATCGCGACCGTTGGACCGTGTACATACGTTCAATCTCTGATACTGAGTGGGAGAGAGTCAGAGAGGGATCGCCAGAACCCCTGTCAGTGGTGGCGGTTCTGCAACCTGCAAATTCGGACTCCGAACGACAAGGACTATTCGGAGAGCGAACTTCTTGCACAGTGTTTGAGTTCCCGATTACACGGAAATCCTCCGAGGGCCCATCCTGTGTCATCTGTGCTGACGGCCGCGTCCCGGGATCTGTGGTGTCGGCGATGGCTATGCGCGCCCGTCAACTCAAATCCACCGAAAACACACATATCTGTCTGCTCATATCTTTCCATTCTCTCAGCCGAGCCTCCGAACGCGCACGTGTCAACAAATTGACCGTGCCCGGCGTATCGTCGATTCGTGACAAATAAGTCATAGACGGTGCCAAATCCATTCCCCTCTTCCTCGATCTTCAAAATCTTGGCAGCGTAACCGGGATCTTTGCCCGGAACCTGTGTCCTCCGCCTACACCGGATACGCAGTCCCTTACTCACTCACTCCCCGCCAAGCGCCCCAGCGACGCGCGTCCTACTCATCGTAACACTCACAGGTCCCAAACTTGCACAGGCCGGCGGAACGCCGAATAACGCGTACTTCTGGAGCATATACCCCGTCCGTGTGGTGTCCATATATGTTTATATAACGAGCCTCAAGTGTTCTATCCCGATTCCCGCTGCATGAGTCCGGCGTGTACGCACTGATGCAGTATGCAACACCATCGCTATCAAGCTGACAACTGAGTGGTCTTACGCGACACCACCCCTTTCATGCCAGTGATCATTGCTTTATATCCCTGCTCGGCCAATGTTCACTATGCTCATGCACGATACATACCGTAATGCAACCGGCGCGACACGTACTCCTCCCGGCACAGGGGTGCGCGACTCGACCTGCTCACTCCGGGGAGGTCATCAAACCTGCTGGTACACTGGCCTTGCATCCAAGACAGGCGTCGTCTCTCGGTGTTACATCGACGGTGTATTCTGCAAAGCACGAGGACGTGACCGCCGACCTCCCCCTTCCGATCAGCTCTGGTAGCAGCTTCCGAGTCCTAAAGACAGCGTCCGAAACTCCACAGATCTTAGCCCGGGTTCAGGCAAGCACTTGCAACAAACCATAATGCGCATTGCGCGCTCACTGTCAGAACCGTCGTTCTTTCACTCCAGGAGGCCTAGTACTCCACCCTACCCAACGGTGCGTATAAACCCCACTCCTCCGCTGCCGAAGCCGAGCCCACATCATTGATTCGCTACCTTGACACTCAGCCACCTTCAGCAAGGGCCGCTTCTTGGCGAGCTCAGGCACGTCGAAGGGCCACCGGGCGGTCTTCACTGCGCATCGGACGCCAGTGGGGCGAGTCCCAGGCAGCGCCGGCACAGCACATCATAGTCATCTGGCGCACAACCACTTCGAGATGACGGCACTCCCGGACCTGATACAGCCGCTACCAATGACGCTCCACGATTCACACCTCCCCGCACCCCGCTGCCCTGCTTCTGCATCGCGCACTCTATGTCGGCCACCCTGCGTGGCTGGAACGTTTCGCCCGGCATGACATGGTCGCGCAACACCGTACAGAGCAGTCAAGATCCTCCGCCAATGCCAGCCCCGTCTCGGATCTCGCACTCCGTCGACGTCCCCGCCTCAAGGTGTTTTTGATGTCGGCGGCACCGCCAGCTAGTACGACTTTCGGTGATCGTCCGCCTTTCTGCGAACCGGTCTCTTGAATCGTACAGGAGGCCCGTCATACTAACGACATCCTCAGTCCACGCTCGCACCGCCCTCAACAAGCGATTCTGAAATCGTGAAACGAACAAGCCCTCCACGTTCCGTGCCCGTGCCCGCTGTCGCCGGCCGTCAGAAGGTGTGTATCCGACGGCGGGGAGTTCAGAAGTCATCGTGGATGCAGGAAGCGTCGCTTGCGGTCGTGATGGCAAGCCGGCAGCGCGAGGGCGACGTCGACAAACTTTACACCGTGTCAGCGAACTTTCAGTAGCGCCACGTTCGCCGGGCTGGTCGACGACGCTGCGGATACTCGGTAATCTCGCCAGAATCGACTGCGTCGGAGATACTTCAGTTGTGGCCGGTTCTGTGGCCTGTCTTTGGGGCACTGGGGCCCAACGGTAGGAAGCCTGTGCTCTTTGGGTAGCCGCGCGCTACTTGCCATGCAGCGCGCGATGCCATACACCCACTACCGTGACAAGTATGAGGCGAGCATCCGGCATGCAAGGCTCGACCCCTTATTAGGCGCACGATGGTTTGAGGTTCAGGTTCAGAGATCCTCATGCCCAGTATCTTGGTCTGAGCCGGGCCTCACCGCAGATCTGGGTGCCCCGAGCGCCAACAAATCGATATCGCTTCGCGCACGCCATTGTACTTCTTTCCCTTCTCCGTCGGCCCGCATCGTGAACAGGCTACCTACGGTTGGGCTGCAATGGACCACGCGGTTCCTAATCCCTCTTCCGCAGTACCCGCATGTCCGGTCGCGCGGTCCTCGCGCAGGTTCCCCGCCTCCGATCCCGCATGTACAGACCTCCCCGTCTCGCATCCCAGGCGAGTCCATATCCCCTCCGTCACCCGGCCGTCGCACCGTTGTGCGCCATCACGCGCTCGAGTCGTCTCTATCACAACGCAGTGCTATGCGTCTGTTCCCTGAGATGGCAAAAACGGCCCTTTTCTCTTTTATCCCACCTCCAAGGTTCTCCCTCGACAGCCGCGACTCACCGGAGGGGCGTATCCGAGACCGTTGCTCACCCAGTATGCTACCAGGCCATCACATATTCTCCTGCCCTCCCCGGCTGAAAGCACGTACGTACCCATATGTACTGCACCTGGGGATGTCTTTGAAGAGAGACTTCCGAATCCGACACGGAGTGGACCCTCGGAATTGTTCCTCTCGACTGAGATAGCTTCCGGCCATGAATGATCGCCGCCGGAATTCGCTGCCGTATGTCACCAGTGGTTCCTTTGCGATGACCGGATTTGCCTATTGCCCGCCTGATACATGTACACAATGCATGCTGTCAGCTCGCCCCGACAGCCCTATCGAACACTCCAGAGGTGAGACGACCCGCACACAATCACTGATCATACTAACACGCGCATTGCACAGGAGGCCGCCGTATAAACACATGCTTGGAACGCGTGAAACACGTTGTTGTCCCGGTAGTAAGCCCCCAGCATGCCTCGACAAGACTGGTCGTGCTACAGTACCACACAATCGATAGAGCAATTGCGCGCATCAGGGTTGTTCCCGACGAAAAGCCTTACGACCAACTCGAGCTAGCACGCTTGCGCAGACTCGCACCATATGAGAGGTTGAGGTTTATATATTCGATTCCCGTCTGTCCGAGCGAATCGCGACGCGAACATGCTCTACTATAGGTAATACGCGTAGCAAAGTACATGGAGAAATGTGAGGTACCGGCCATGATGACGGGATGATGTATGGGGTGAGCGGGACTGGGGATCATACGAGCGAGAGAATGCCAGATATGTTCGTCGACGAAGCGAGAGCGAAGGTGGGAGTGTCCGAGCTGTCCATACTGCAATCAATCCTGGAAGCTAAATGATAGTAGTGGAGAAATGTACGGAAGGCGTGGGGGTGGCGTGACTAGGAGCGTCTGTCTGTGGGTAAGAAGGCGCGACCCAACGTCGTCAAAAAGCGGGATCACCAGTCCAGGTCAGCCAGCGCGCGCGAGCAGGACGCGGTCAATGGCGTCGTTGATAACTCGCTTTCGCGCCGAAAGGTCCATGCCGAATTGCTCTTCGAGCCGTCGGCGGATCTCCCTTTTGGTGACGGTCGTGAGGTCCGCATTGCGCAAATGCTCGTCCACGGCGCGCTCGATCTCGGCATCTGAGGGACCGCCTATGAAGTCCTGGTCCTCTGGACTGTGTGTGATCGGTATCTGGACGTCGAGGTAATTGCTGGCAGGACGTGATGGCGTTGGTTGGTGCAGCACGCCGGGCATCATCACATGAGACAGCGGCGTGTTGCGACCAGACTGGTAGCCCGGCGGAGGGTACATCTGGTGCGATGGCGCGGGGGAGTATGCGCGAGACATCGCAGGCTCGTACATGGTCTCGCGACCATATAGAGACGCGGTGGCGGACTCGGCGTAACCGTCGTTGCGCATCTTCGTCGGCGGAACCCAGGAGCCGATGCTGTGGTTGGACTCCTTGTCCCAGAGCTCATTCTCCTGCATAGGTAGTCAGAAGACAATACATACTACGAGTTGAATCTTATGACTCACGTAATCGTTCCAAGACTTGAGCGGGATCGACCGGGGATCGAACTTGCCCTCATCGTGAACAACGATCTTCTTACCGGCCTCTCCCAAGACGATACGCGTCTGACCCCATGAGAAGTCGTCCATCCTCCAGAAGGAGTACAGCGGCAAGAAGAACGAGAAAGCCGGGATAGCGAGGATGTAAAAGATCATCCACCCCACCATGTCCCACTTCCGACGCAAGATGAATACGAGTGCCTGTACACCATAGACGGCAGCGATGAGGATAATCGAGAGGGTCGGGATGTGCGAATGAGCGCCTGCCGCAAGGTAGATGAGGTAGATAATCTGCGTGAATGTCAGTGGAAGTCACTATATTGACAACTGCACGGGGGTACGCACGTAACCGACGGTGACGGGCTGAATGAGCGTCGACAGGAGATCAATCATGACGACGAAGCGCATAGAGAAACAGCAGAAACCACAGAGTTGGTCCAAGAACAGCAGTTCGGCCAAGTTGTGCACCGTGGAGTTGATCCAACGCCGACGCTGGGACAGCAGAACCTTCCAATCGTCCGGCGCGACAGTGTACGCATGGGCATCCCGAACGAACTGAGTCTTGTAGTTCGAGAAGTGTTTCAGCAGCAGCGTCGTTAGATAACGATCTTCACCGAGATGCAGCAGGTTCTTCATGTGCAACGTGTCAACACGATTCTCCGAGTAGTCATGGATGACCTGGTTGCTGATGAACAGAGGCTTGTGGGTATCCGGGGTGCGGAGACGGTAGAGCGTAAAACAACCAGGCAAACAGGTGACGGAGCCGAACAGACTCTCGAACGCCTTGGCCATGTGGTGGGAAATGAAGTACTCGTATACTTGCATCATGGTGATGATGGACTGCTTCGCGTTCGCAAGCTCGGTCTCACCACAGACACCAAGTAGCTTCTTGTCATGGATCATCCTGCATCCCAGATTACGTCAGTCATGACAAGACCCAAGGCAAATTAAACGGACTTACGCAGAGACGAGGCGGTTCAACGACAGCGGGTGCACCGTGGTATCGGCATCAACCATGAACACGTACTCATAGAAGGTCGGGTTGACACCAATGACGTTCTTGATCTGGTGGTAGATTTCCAACTCCAGCGGGTTCATTGGGGCGTTGAAGTGCACCTTGACAGGACGACATGAGACCGGGCTCGGTGACAAGGAAGCGCAGAGCATACCTTGTTCAAGAAGTGCATGAGCACCATCTGCGAGTCACGCTTACCACGGTTACCAGGGCGGGACTTCTCGCCGGGCTTGCCGCACTTCACGACGACGATGTACGGCACGACGTGACCGGCAGTCTCATACAGACCAGAGAAGACCTTGCCCATGTTGTGCTGCTTCGCACCCTCGCCGAGCGAAAGGAAACTTAGCGGCTCCGCGTCTACGTTGGGATTCGCGCCGAGGACGTCCAAGACGATACGAGGTGTCGGCTGGTCGTTGCCAGAACCGACGACCATACCATCGCAGATGATGAACAGAAGCTTGCGCTTGTCGTCGTACTTCATCTGCGCCAGCGAGTCGATGGTCTTCTTGAGCGAAGCGTGGCCTTCCGTGTAACACGGCACCTGGCAGATGACGAACTTGTCGTGTTCCTCAGGGGCACGGGGCGCGCTGAAGTTAAGCGAAGCGATGAACTTGAAGCCGATGACGCTGACCATCATGATCGAGAGAGCGAGCAGGATGTACGTCGCGAACAGGCACTGTGGTGAGTTACGCGTGTCGAGCTTGCCGATCATGAACAGGTTCCGCATGCAGACCCGCTGGCGTTCCAAGACATCATCGCCGATGTTGAGCTGATCGATCTGTTTGGTGACGTCCGAGCCGGCATTGTGCTGGAAGACGTCGAGGATGGCAGAGTGCATGAAGTGTGTGTCGATATCGCCCGGTGCGACAGCGTTGTTCGGAAGCGTGGCAACCGCAGGAGGGCTTGTGAGGTACGTAGTGAAGTCGTAAACGAAGCCTCTGTACACGGCGACTGACTTGCCGGTGGAGGCCATGCTCTTCAGCTGCTTGGAGCTGTACGCGAGGTAACCCACACGCGCAGTCCAGCGCATCTGCGTCATGGACTCGAAGTACCAGTCTGGACGAGGGTCGTTCGTCCATGAGCGGAAATCGTGGTACTGAGCATTGACGTCGGTGTTGTTGCTGGAACTGAGGACCACGTAGGGGCTAACCGAGCCAGTGATACCGTTGCAAAGAGCGCTAACCTGCATCAAAAGTGAGCATGGAGACGCCAACGCCAAAGTAGCGATGTTAGAAACGTACCTGAACCGGGAAGATGTTATCCGCAGAAGTGCCACCGTACTTGAGGATCGACTTCGTTGGGACAACAGAAACGTGCCGCTGGTGATCCGCCGCAATCTTCGTCAGGTCGAAGACCTCGCCGCGAATGGACGTGTAGACGTTATTCGGGTTGTTCTGCTGCGAGTGTTGCGCGAGCTCCTGGCTGTTGAATACGTGCTCCGTGGGGCAGATGAGCGGCGAGATGATGGCAATGACGAAGATGGCGCAAGCACAGATAAACCAGATGATCATGTTGATCGCAAGCTTCTCGCGCCAGGCTTGCCGGACGTCCTCACGCTTCATGCGGCCAACATACTTGAGCAAGAAGTTCGGGCACCACCAGGTGAGGACCCAGCACAGAGCCACCCATTTTCGGCGAGCAGAGGATTCCTTGATCACTTCGGTGACCTCGCCCTCCTGGATCTCCCCAGCGAGTGCCTCCTTGTCAAGAAGACCCTTGCCGTCTGTGTTCTGGAACATATTGCGAGAGGGAGCATAAGACTCCGTGCCGAAGTTGGAGACCGAGCCGTCATCGCGTTGGCTAGTGTACGCGCTGCGTCCGTCGAAGTCGTCGCTACGGAAAGATTTGCGCTCGTCGTACTCGTCGTACATATCGGCACGCTGGAAGGGAGAAGCATGCTGAACCAGAGGGAGCGCCTGACTAGAGTTAGAGAACGGATCGCCGAAGTCGGCATGGTAGGGGGAGTCGGTACCCGGCACATGGTAAGGAGCGTAGGGGTCACCCAAGTTGCGGGGGTCAAGACCAGCCTCCGCCTCTGCGTCTCGCAACCGGTTGCGCTTCTGCTCCTCCGTATCCTTTGATCGCAGATCATCTTCCAGTCTGTGGAAAGCGGCTTGGGAGAGGAAGACCTACGACAACGTCAGCCAGAGCCGTCGAAGCCTCCAGTTAACACGAGCACATACCATGGACATGCCGAGCACAATGTCACGTTCCTGCAATCCCAACGCAGTCCGCGCCTGTTCGACCTTCTGCCGCGAGTCGCCCTCCGTGACGCCCACGCTCTGCAACAAGCCCTGGTAGCGCTGCGTGAACTCGTCCGGAGTCATCATCGCCTCGAACACGTTCACACATCTTCTTGCGATCTCCGCCAGCCCGACGCTGCGCACCTGCGCCTTCACCGACCGGCCCTCCAATTGATTCGGGAGCTGCGAGTCGTTCGGGTTTATGCAGAAGACATACCACGACTGGGTATCCTCGAGCGTCTCGAAAAGTACGTCCAGCGCCTGCCGGAACTCGCCAGCGACGCATGGTGGCCCATTACTCGACGGTGTATCGTCGTCGTCGCGGTCCTTCTCATCGATGTCGCCGCTCTCTTTGAGGGTGGGCATGCGCTTGATCGTATTCTTGCGGCGCGTGGAAGGAGCACGCATAGGCTTGACGGGCTGCTGCGCCGCGACGATCGTCTCCTCATTGCGGGGATGCGCCTGGGTGGCGATCGCCTTCGCAGAGAAGAGGCCACGCACGAAGGGGTTCATCGAGCCAGACCCATCCGCCGCAGGAGCATCCCCGGTGCCAGCGCTGGTACCGCGCAGAAGCGAGACGAAGTCGGGGTTAATGGCGTCCAGGTTCTTCTCGAGGAAGCCGCTCGCAGAATATGTGACGGGACCGCTATAGTGGTTGATCGTGAATGTCGGGAATCCCTGACGATCCACACCGCCCGACTTGAACGACGAGTGGTTCCCCCAGCGCTTGACGAAAGCCTCAACCATGGTATGGTCGGTTTTGCGAGGCATCCTGCGAGCCTGGTCGTCCATGATGTGGATAAGACCACCAGGGCGGTGCTGGAGGAGACGCAGACACTCGGAGTTATCGAAGTACGGGACATGTGGAACGAAGCGAGAGATTCCTTCATTGTTGTACTCCTGGACGTGCGCCTCGAAGAGCCTCTTGTGGATGAAGTTGAGGAGACGTTCGTTGGCGAAGTTGATGCAGAACTGGTCCAGGGAGTTGGGACGGCTCGTCAAGTTCTGGGGACCGGGAAGGTCGAATAGGCCGATGAATGTCGCGAAGTCGTCACGGCATAGCCGCTGGTTGATGTGCTCATTCAACCATGCGAATAGGAGTGAATACAGCGTCTTCGCGAGCTCGTCCCTGTTGTCGGAGGCACCATCGGGGTCGAGAAAGACCGTGCAGAGCTCCTTCTTCACCAGCTTCGTCTTGTACGAGAGGGCTGCTTCGAGTGCTGCAGACTGCACACCCAGGAACTCGGAGACAATGTTCAAAACGTCGAGGTTGCGGACGACGGCGGCGTCTTCGTTCCGATGACGGTCAATCGTGAACTCGAGGTTGCCGAGGTGGAGGATGGCGGCGATGAGCTGACACGTCTGCGCAACATGCCTCTTGGAGAAGCCGACGTTCTTGAGCGCAACCTTGAGCTGTTCAAACCGCGTCGCATCCTCGTTCTGGCTGGATGGCCCGCGCACGCCGAGGGGTGGTGCTCGCGCACCCAGATATCGATACTGCGTCTTCTCGGACAAATGCATATGTTGCCGCTCCTCGGGCGACGCACCAGCAACAAGGTAGTAGAAGATGTGGTAGTTGCGCTCGCCCGACGGCGCACCCGCAACTCGACCCTTTTCAAGGTAGTAGTCCAAGGTCTTCACACCGCAGATGCGGCCCCGCTCCGTAAACTGCAGTTCAGTGTACTTGCCGAAGTGGGAGGCGTTTGGATTGAAAAGCGTCCGAGAGTTGCCGAAGGTCTCAAGGACGAACTCCGCCGCAGGGATCTGGTGGCCGAGCTTCGATCCCTTTTTCCCCGGTTGGCTGACACTGAGCTCTAAGAGGGTCTTGATCGCGAGTCTGCGGTTCTCTGACTTCCCGCTTGCCGTTTCGCCGCTGTGTACACGATGTTAGCAAGTAGACACTTGAGGGCGTGAAGAGAGCGGGGTACGAGCGTAAGGTCGCTGAGGGAACACATGTTGTGTCACCTAGCGGGCTCTTCGGTCGCCCAGCGGGGCACCGAAATGAGAAGCTACCACCAAAGGTAGACGATCCATACATAGCACGCTGGTTAACGCATGCAGCTGGAAATATCTCTCCGACAAGTTTTCCCACTAGGACGAACAGCGCGACAGCATGAGACATGACCATTCCCGCGCCTCATCACGCAAGGCGATCGAACTCCGCCCAAGCATTCCCTTGCACACCTGAGCAAGATTTAAAAAAAGACAGGAAACGTACGTGAACAGTATCGACTGATCCTGCGCCGTCCTTCGCATGTGGTAGTAGGCATTGTTGGCCAGCTGGAAGATGTGGGGCGGTAGGAGGGTCTTGTCAGGAGATGTGTCGCGGTATTCGGCGGCATACTTGTGCAAGACGGCGTCCGAGTTGCTGGGCACGTACTTATGCGGGTTCACGGCAACGAGTGCAGAGGTCCCGACGGCGGTGTAGATGTTGTCGTTCATGAACCGTTCGCGGATGCAGGACACCACGATGTCCTCCGAGACCGGCGAGAGGGTCGCAAGGTCCGTGACGGACTCGAGCTGTTGCGGGGGCATCGTCGACTGCCGATTCATGGTGGGTGTGGAGAAATGCAGCACCGAGCTGCTGCCCCGGGGTGGTTAGGGGGCTTCCTGTACGGTAGAAGGAGAGAAAAGGAGGGAGAGGAAGGACGAGCGTCGCGGCGCCGTTGGTATGGCAGTGTGCAAGCAGTGTGAGAACGACGCCCAGCCCGTTCGCCACCCTCTCGCGGCGGAGTCTCAATCTGGCAGTGGCGGAGTCCTGTCTGGCGTAGACCATGGCCAGACATGTTTGAGCTCCGCTTGTATCTGAAGCAACCAGCGAAGGATGCACGGAGAAGTTTCCTGCCCGTCTCGGAATAGAGCTTATTCGCAACGGCCTTACCGCCCGTGGGGTAGTGCCTGATGCCGGGTGGAGCAATACCAACCGTGCACCTAAGAGCTCTGCAGGGCAGAGAGCCACCCAATACCTGATGGCGCTCCACCCAATACCGCGAGACCCCCGTTGCGAATAAGCTCTAATGGACGCTTCATTCGTCCTTCGCTCTCGCTGCTCGCAATCATGCATGGTGAGCTCGAGTACCACTGCACACTCAACACGGTGTCACTGACGGCTGCTGGCGAAGAGCTCGAGAGGTCTTGAATCCATTGAAAACGTTATTCAAGGCTGCGCACTGGTTAAGTCGCACTTCTCGGTGCAGAACGACGCCCCGCTTGTCCACACTACTGCACTGGCGCCTACTGGCGCGCCGCCTACACACTGGACTTGCCTTCAAGTTCAGACTGCCCCGTGGGCGATGTGATTCTGCAGCAAGACACGTCGGCTACGACGTGTTTTGCTGTTGCTAAGAGATTGTGAGTTGTTACTGCCTTGGTCCTTCCATCTCTGCTTCCTCAAATTTGGCTTTATGTGAGACCAAATACAGTCACGGCCAAAATGAACGCACCACTTGCCATTCCTGGCGAAACTCAGCCTGTAGCTTACCTGTATCTGGCTTGCTTCCAATACTAGTTATATATGCCAGTAGTGTGTCTTCTGTTGATTGCATATGCTGTGTTCCCATGGCTGGCCATTCAGATTTTGCATGGATATTGGCTAAAATTGCTGGACACCTTCAGTGACACATCAAAAATGACTATTCTGAAGGGTAAAAGGCTACAACAAGTCTATGAATCCCCACTAAGACCCTTCCTTGCCTTCACTGTCTTCACCCGTCCAGGCAAGGAACGGTAAAGTCCCTGAATAAATGACTTATCCATCCCGTACCATAACTTCTGCACGACCCTCCATAATTCTTCTGTGTTGCGCGGACGGGGCCGATATGTCTCGAGACGCTTCTTGATCTCAGCCCAAACATTTTCAATGATGTTGAGGTCAGGAGAAGAGGGAGGCCAGGGAAGAACGAGGAGGTTTTGATGTTCGAGCCACTCTTGAACGAGGCGAGCCGTGTGCTTCGGGTCGTTATCGTGCTGGAAGATGATGGTGCTTGGGCCAAGCCGATGGTCATGGAGTGTACCCAGGAGGGAGTCCTCGAGGATGTGACGGTACATCTTGGCGTCCATGGTGCCCTCAATCCGGTGGAGGCGTCCGACCCCACGAGAGGTGATGCATCCCCAGACAGTGACTTTTCCTCTGCCTCCCGTAACACGAGGAATGATGTTCCGAGCGAAGTGAGCCTCGCCTTTTCTTCTTCGACACCATTGCCGTCCAGGGGTAGGGAAGAGCGAGAACTGGGACTCATCGGAGAAGACAACCAGCTGCCAGTGCTTAACCCCCCATCCCTCCACATCCTTCACCCAAACTCTCCGCTGCGCCAAACTTGACTTCTTGAGGAGTGGCTTCCGCCGTCGCACCCGTCCAGGCAGGCCGATCTCTGCTAACCGTCTGCGCACTGTTCGGGCACTGGCATGCGGAGTGAGCTGTCGTTGGGCATCGGTTGCGTTGAGCGCTCGGCCACGATCGATGGCGAGTACGAGTTCTCGGAGGTCTTGCTTAGAGAGAATGCGAGGCCGGCCCTTGGGACGTATATCGTAGTCAAGCTTGCCTGATGAGCTGACCCGCTGTAACACTCGCCGGACTGTGCTGCGATCACAGTGGACGTGACGAGCAATGTCGCTTAAGGAGAGGGGTTCGCCATTGACAGGTTGGTAGAGGTCAAGTATCTTCTGACGCTTTGCAGTAGATAGGCGAGTCATAGTAGGAATAGATAGAGAAGAAAGAGTAGAATGAGAATGTGCAGAGAACTATGAACAGTGACTGAATGGGAGTGAATTAAGAAGCATTGAAGGGAGAAGAGCATGATGCGCTGGCAGGCGCCAAAATAAGCGCTCGCATTTCTCGCGCCCATTTCTGCCCAGCAACGCCTACAGACATATTAGATTGAAATGTTCTGGCAGGCAGCATATATTCATAGTACCCGTAGGAACAGGCGATGGTAGGGTATAAGGGATATTGGTAAATAGGGGGGGTGGTGTGTTCATTTTGGCCGTGACTGTATGTCCATGTCCGCATCATATGTGTGACAGTCTCGATTTCAAGATATCTGCCGCACCTTGACGATATAAGCAGCAGGCTGACTAGCGTTATGTACTGCCTGCGGTCATACTACCTGCACCCTTCTCATTGTGAGTACTCAGCCCGGACCAGCCACATGGCACTTGCGTGATTGCAACTTCAGCGATCCGTCTATAGTCCCGTCAAATCGCTGATCGGCTCATTGCGCTGTCACTGTGTGAGGGGAACCATAACCGCAAATCCGACTTCGTGCATGGCGACCTGCACAACAGCGACCTGATTGCTTCCTCGCCTGAGCTGGAGCTCAGCAGAAGAGCTGTTGGTAACAGAACCCGCTTGACTCTGCGCCTGCGATTCGTTGGCGTGGCAGAATTGCAGCCAAAATATGTTGATTCGCTGAGCCTACCGTGACAGACGGGAGTCTGAGCAGCACCAAGGTTGCGCCAGAGGTCGATGGATTTGCTCCCGCCGAGTAACGGGTGCTGGAGGCGGCCGCTAAGTCTGACGGGCAGTGTTTGGAGCGGGGGCGGCGTTCTAACAGTAGTGGCAGGGCCACGGACCGTAGTCGCATTTGGGCGGCTTGGCGACCAAGAGGTCTCTGGGCAGAATGCCTCACGCGACCGTCATTGGCCACGATATGGCCGGTGAGCGTAGTACACCAGTTAGGCATCCGGAACACTGGGAATGGAGTCAAGCTTGAGGTGGAGGAAGCAGGAATTGGCGCATGGAGCGGGAGGAGCGGGGGGCGGTGTGTCCACCGTCCCTTAGGACGGTCAACTCAGAGTCAATTTGTCGCGCGCATTCGCTTTCCACCAGTGTGAGACTAACCTTGTCGGCAGCTGGTCCTCAGTGAGCGAGTCAGAGACCACCACAAACACGTTGAAGGCGCGGACGGAACGGTATCGCATACACTCTCTACAATTTTGGACATGTTAGATCGATGTATTCACTCAGAGAGAGCATTGATGTGCACCGTATGGAAACCACCACAATAGTACGGATAGAGCGACCTCTGGCGAGGCCCGGTTTCTCCTTCGGCCGCGGCGTGGCCCAGCCATGGATAGCCACAGACACACGCGCGATGAGGGTATCTCGTATGCTACCAGCGATGCAACAACCTGTACAGAGTTACTTGGTGAGGAAAATTGATGGGAGCACATACACGGTGTGCAGCGTCGTCAACAATGTAGACAAGTACCTCGCACTCACGACATCCGACATCGACGCATTCGTCACGCACGGGTAGGTATTCCGACATAAACGCAGAGAAGTATCGGGGAGCTCGGCGTTGGAAGGTTGCGTAGCCTTGACTCTGACCCAGCCTGCGTGCCATATATATTATATATCCTTTCGCCGGCTTGCACCTGTGCACAGGAATGACGATCGGATGTGCAACATCATGTACGACTTGAATGTGCACGCAGGCGAGATGTCGGCAAATGAGATGATCTGCCTAGGACGAGTGAATAGATTGTTGTTGAGGAACGGGCAAATGATACTCACCGGAGTTGATCAGCAATCGCAGCTAAATGAACATATATGAATAGCTGTGAACAGGCGTGATCAGATGCGAATCGACGTACATACTACTCGAGTAGTGATCAGGGTGGATCAAGTGTGAACAGAGGTACACACGCGTGCGCTAGCCGAAGGTGGATAAGAATCAAAAGGTGCGTGAACCGACGTAAAGACAGGCGAAGAGCCACAGCAATTGTTGTGAACGGAGGTGCAAAGAGGTGAATAACAGAGGTTTATAGTCATGAATCGCCAAGCACAGTCAGTCGTGCACCGTTGTGAATTATCATGAACAATCGTGAACTGCCGTAACCTGTTTATCTTAAATGGCCCTGAACGGTGAACCGTCGCGTGGGTCATCCTGAACGGGGGACCGAACCGTCGTGCACCGTCGTGAACCGTCATGAACCATCCGGCGCCGTGGTGCACAGCGCACTGTTTCGTATACCATCGTACAGTCATGAATCGCCGTCGTGACCCACTGTGCATCGCTTTGAATTATTTTGCACCGTCATGGAAAGACGTGAACCGTTCTGAACCATCATCGTGCGCGGTCGTGAACCGTTGCGAATAAATAGAACGGCCTTCGTACGATGGCTCACCATTCTGCATGACCCTATACTGCAACCCAGGACCACGATGCATGCCGATGATGATATATAATATCTCATCAAAAGCACTGGCTGGTGATACATACCTCGTACTGTAATTGCCGGTGTCAGGATTTGTGCGCTTCTGCAGTCCCGCTGCAGTACTGTCCTACGTAGTAACACTGCCACAAAGCACTCGCTTGGCGCTTATTAGCGCCCTCACTGACTGCAATCGGCCTTACCGCCGTGACAGTACTAGTGTGTACTTGGATGGCACCACTGGCTCACTCCCATGTATCGTTGGTAGTGATGCAAAGTTGGGCTCAGTTGATCTTCTGATATCATCGTCTACGCTAAGTGTCTTGACAGCTGGCTTGCTGAATACCCGCAATGTTCGATCCAACGTCTCTCTGAAACTTGTATTTGCAATCCAAACTGTGGCTAGCGAGAACTGCCACACGTACCACAATCCCTTCCCTACGTCGACCTTTATTCAGAGCTTTCTAACAGCTCACACCTGCAATATCGGCTTTTTGCAGTCGGCACATGACCAGGATACGGGAGGACCCCCAATCTGATTAGACAGCCTATTTCCCCGCGTAAGACCGTGGGACGTCCGGCGCACGTTTGTACTCAAGCCTCGAAGTTCTGCACTGTACTTATCTCCGCACCACATGCACACTCTCTGCTTTTTCTAACTGCGGATGCCTCAGTTCCGATATCGTCGTGCCTGGCAGCACGATCCTCCGTCAACGACGCGATGCTGGCCATCGCTCAGGGCTTTCCCCTCCGAAACCGTCGAACCGATGCGCTGGACCCAATCAGATGTCGAATTGGACGAACGGTGGTTTTCCTCGCGATGCTAGTCTTGGTGGCGTAAGTATAGATACAGTGCATGACGGAACTTAATGTGCGGCAGAGGTACTGGATAGTGCTCGTCGCTCGAGCCCCCCTCCTGCTTCGCCCTAGTCTTCAGCTCCCAGCATGCCCACGTCGGTGTCTTCGAGCTCCTCAGGGCGCAAAGATGAGCACCATGCTCATCCGCACGCCCTACTCAAAGGCAACGCGGGCCAAAATGCCTCATCCCCGAGCCGCTCGCGCAAACTACTCATCGGTGGGCTCATCATCGCCGGAATCATCATTGTTGTAGGTCTGTCTGTCGGCCTCGGCGTTGGGCTCTCCGTGCGCAACGACCATCGTCACTCGTCCTCTTCTTCACCTGGCACAAGTTCTTCGTCTGGCGCGGACGGGTCCGTCCCGAGCAACCTCCCCATGACGAACGCGGTGGCTTCGAGCGCCGCTTTCCTCTCCATGGACATCGCGAACGCCGCCCCGTCGACGCGCACGTACGACTTCGTCGTGGAGGAGCGCGTCGGCGCCCCAGACGGGGTGTTGAAACATATGCTTGTTGTCAATGGTGGGTCCTTGTGTGTTCTCAATGGGTTGGTGAAACGCGACGATCCGGAACACATCAGGTCAGTACCCGGGCCCGACGATTGAGGCCAACACGGGCGATCGTATCGTCGTCAACGTCACTAACAAAATGCCCAACTCGACGTACGTTTGTTCCTATTGACTAGCGTACATCGCCGTGCTTATGAAACCTCCAGCGCAATCCATTGGCACGGGTTATTCCAGTAAGACCAAGCGCCCGCCCTGTCCGGGAAGCTCATAATCTTACTCCTTGACGCTACCAGACGGGGCACGAATTACTACGACGGCACCGTAGCAATCACTCAGGTAGGCTCTACTGACCATATGCATGCGAGTGTCTATGTAGTACTGACAATCAATGCTTGCAGTGCGGTATTCCTCCTGGCGAATCAATGGTCTACAATTTCACAGTACGCTGATCATCCTATGCTCCTTTGGTGCCAAGCGATGGCTGATCACGGCGTGCAGTTCGATGGTTGGGTTGGCTCGACTTGGTGGCACGCCCGTGTGTGACTCCCTCCATTGCTTAGATACGTGCTGACAGCCGACGTCTGCTCTCGCCATCAGACGCCGGCACACAATACACGGACGGAATTACCGGTGCCTGTGAGTGACCGCATTCCAGCTCCAGTAGAGTTCTCTTCCGGCCTGGTGATTGATGGGTGTGCGCGAGAACTAGTGATCGTGCACGCGAGGAATGAGTCTGTGCCCGCCTATGACGGCGACATCGCGATCCAAATGGCAGATCTCTACCATGGTTTTTCTCCAGCACTACTCAACCTGTACCATACAGTACGTGCCTTCATTCCTGTTCGTTTGTCTACAGAGTTCCTCAAGCGGAACGGCAGCCCGGAGGCCTCGAAGGCACCCCCGGAAATGAGCCCGTCCCCGACGGAGGTACCATTAATGGCATCGGCCAATACGGCTCCACGAACACGTCCTTCTTCAACGTTACCCTCGCTCCGAACAAGACCTATCGCCTTCGCCTCATCAACACCGGCTCCTTCGTCGCTATGGATTTCTCGGTTGATAACCACGTGCTCACTGTCATTGAGGCGGACGGCACTGCCGTCGAGCCCTTCCAGGTTGGGAGCGTGTCGGTCGCGGTGGCGCAGAGGTACAGCGTACTCTTGACGACCAAGGAAGGAAACGGCGCGTATTGGATGAGGGCTGCCTTGGACCAGGATGCCTTCACTGTGAGTCAATCATTCGCGAAGTTGGTGATATGGACAGGGATTGCTTATGCAGCACGCATAGTACGACAACCCGGGAGTGCAGACCGAGATCCGGGGTGTGCTGCGCTACGGGGTGAACGACGACGTTATGCCGGACGTTTCGCTGCTGGACAACCCGCCCAGCCTTCCAGAAGGCTCCCCGGGCGAGCTGGACACGGACGATTTGGTTCCCGTGGGCGGCGGTCCGGCTCCTAACGCTACTTTGTAAGTTCTTTAAAGATGCAGATCACAGCGTAGTCGAGTAGCTCAATCTCAATGCAGCAGCGTGTACTTCACGATATCGATGCAGTACACCGGAGGCCCGAACTACCTCTCACAATTCCTGTCCTTCATTAACAGCACGGTAGGCATGTTTCATCCTAATCTTTATCCTTGCACCTCTAACACATCATGCAGTCTTGGGAGCCGCTCCAGGGCACCTCAAGTTTGTTCTCGCATCTCGGAAATAACACCGGAGACGGGTCGGCGACGCTCGCCGACTCGCAGCTGGTGACGACGATAGACGAGCCTCACGTCGTAGAGTTCATCATCGACAATTTAGACGACGGAGATCACCCGTTCCATCTTCACGGACACAAGGTACGTCCTCCTCTCAAAGTCAATCTGCTTCTCCGAAGTTCTTCGACTGACATCTTCTCGGTGCCTTTGCCCGGTGCGTACAGTTTTGGATCGTCGGCAGCGGGGCCGGGCGGTACCAGAACCAAACTCTGGATAACAAGGCTCCCATGCTGTCAGTCGCACCAGATTCTCTCCGTGAGCCGCATCGAAGTCTGACTGTATTGGCCATCATTGGCAAATTGCAGGCGCGACACGCTGGTAATCCCAGCCTATACCTGGACCATCCTTCGCTTCGTGGCCGACAACCCGGGCTTCTGGGCTTTCCACTGTCATATCCAGTGGCACATGGTAAGCCCCTCACTTCTATCTCCCTCTTCCTCCCTCTCGCAGGCCCATACACTCTCCGCACGTTATAGGCCCATGCAGAATGACTGATTCTTTGTTGTCTCATAGGCTGCGGGACTGCTATTCCAGCTGAACGTCCTGCCCTCGGAGAGCGCAAAGTTCGACATTCCACAGTACATGCTCGACCAATGCGCGAGGGAAGGGAAGCTCATGTAGCTCTCCGTCGCTTGGATCGTTGGGTCGGACGTGCTGAATGTTCGACAAAGCATAATTGTAGGGCATTGGAGTCGCTTACAATCAGATGAGAGGAATGCAGCGGACGTGCGACGTCTACCATCATTGGCACGGGTCCTGCGTCATGGTGTGCACGCACCGCCCGCTAGATAGCGTCGCGGCGTTCGACAGTACTGGGAGTCGCATAAGCTTCCCGAAGCGAGATCCAGATGCGATGTTCTCCTACGGACTGGCGTATGCGTAGTCAGCTCGACCTCAGGCTGCTGCGATTCGCAGGAAACTCCAGTGAACATAAGCCAAGTCTTGCTTCTGGAGCTGCTCCTGTCGTAACTGTACATCTAGAGGTCATGGAGCGTAGGACAGCAGGGCGGCCGGACAGAATCAGGCAACATACAAACGTGGACGAACGTGGAGTGGTGAACTTGAATATGCGGCGGTCTGATGTTGACGACTCAAAAACTATCGCACTGGAGGGTCGATGTCCGGATATAATCGTCGGCCACATTCGTACACGGGTGGCGGCATGGACCGAATGTGTATGGTGAACGTGCAATGCGTACCACCGATATCATGATGACTGCCTCAAATGCGAATGGCGCCTGAGTGGCGTATACGAGATCGCCGCAGGAAGCGGACGCACGTTTGTTGGGAGCCGCGTGCAGGGTGTCGTTGTCCGCGTCCTGTGCACACGACAGCGCACGTCCATCAGTCGGCCATCGAACCTGGATCGAACCTTGGCCTGCTTCGCTCGCGGTCTTCGCTGGTCGTTTGCAAGCCTGCGCGCGCAACTCACGCTTCCGCGCCCAGGCACTCCATCAGCACGCGATCGTAGCTGAACCCAAGGACGCGGAGTCGCTTCGCGCTACGAACGTTGGACGATGCGTGCCGCGGCGTGAGGGTGGCTGCTATATAACCTCTCATCCTCGACGCTGCGCACTGCGAGGATCCACTCCCCCAACGACCTTCGAAGCCGCCCTTGTCTCTCCCGTCGACTCCTTCAGCCCCAACGACGGTCACGATGCGCTCCGTGCTTGCTCTTGGGTCGACCCTCGCGTTCGCAACGTCTGCATTCGCGGCGATCGCGCAGAGCTTCGCGCCTCCCGCGGCCTCTCCGGAGTCGTCTTCGGCGAACTACACCGGCCAGACAAATGGGACGATCTCCAACCCTCCGCTGGTCAAGGGGAAGTCCTTCGACCGGTTCATACAGATATGGATCGAGAACACCGATTGTAAGTACGGCTGTGTTCCTCGCCGGTGCATCCTGCAGTGCATGTGGCTAAGCGCCGGGCGGAAAGGCGGTGTCCATCCCTAACGATCTCAGATCTCACGCCTCGACCGCTTCATTGAAGTTGGAGGGTCCATGGGATGTTGCGGAAGATGCGTACTGACCTTCTCCACGTACACGTACTACAGTCGAAACCGCGGCATCATCGCCGGTGTTCCAAAATCTCAGCAAGCAGGGCGTCCTCTTCGACCAGTTCTACGCCGTCACGCACCCCTCCGAGCCGAATTACATCGCCGCCGTGGGCGGTGACTTCTTTGGCGCAGCGGACGACAACTTCTGTGAGCAATCTAATCTCTCTTGCTGAGAAGGACCACGCTGACGTCCACCATGTAGACCATATTCCGCAAAATATATCGACGGTGGTCGACCTGCTCGAAGCCAAGAACATCTCATGGGCTTCTTGTAAGTTTGTCCTACTTTATACCACAGGAGTTGTGGCTGAGGGAGAATTGAAAGACCAGGAGAACATGCCCTACGATGGCTATACTGTGCGAACGCCTCTTTGTTGTCCACCAAGTCAAGCGGACTTGCTAACAAATGGTGCAGGGCTTCAACTACACTCAGAACAACTACCTGAGTATGTTGTCTCGCACTTCCTGCCCGGAGAGCTGCATTGACGACATCTGTCAGCTAACCAGGGCCAGTACACGTACTACGTGCGCAAACACAACGGCCTCATCGTGTTCGACTCGGTCGCGAACGTCACCGACCGCGCCCTCCGCATCCGTAACTGTACGTAGCCCAATGCGCGAAGCCATGAGGGGCGTCATTCTGACTCGCACATACATAACCTCCACAGTCAACGACTTTGCTAACGACTTGAAGACGGACGACATCCCGCAGTGGAACTTCATCACGCCCAACTTGGTCAACGACGTAAGTACATACGCTCCCGACGATTGGTTTCCGATCAGGGCAAGGGCACAGCGGAGCTCACTCCGTTCCTAACAGGGACATGACACCACGATCGACTTCGCGGGAGCGTGGCTCGAATACTGGCTCGTCCCGCTGCTCCAGGACCCCAACTTCAACAATAACCGCACGCTCATCATCCTCACCTTCGACGAGACCGAGAGTACGTCCCCCCTTTGATCATTTGTCCACGGAAGCGAGGCCTTACCGCGCACATCCTCTCCTCTAGCCTACACGATCAACAACCGGATATACACGCTCGCGCTCGGCAACGGCGTGCCCAAGGAGCTGTGGGGCACCACCGACTCGAACTTTTACACGCACTACTCCGCGCTCTCCACCGTCGAGGCGAACTGGGGCCTCGGCGCGCTCGGCCGCGGGGACACCAACACGACGCTGAACAACGTCTTCCAGTTCGTCGCGAACGCGACCGGGTGGAAAAACAACGGCATCTCCGGCAACTCGAGCCGCATCCGTGCGTGATCCTTCCCCTCGGTCGTCTTCCCAGGTGCCCGCAACTGACCCGCCGCCGGGCGATACGATAGCTCTGCTCAACCTGACGGGCACGATCCCCGGCCCGCTCAACGTCGAGCTCTACCAGCCCTTCACCGCGCCCAACACCTCCGGCGTCAGCCCCGGCGGCGGCGCCATCTTCGTCGCGCCCGGCGTCAACACGTCGCTCACCGCCGCGGCGCTCCCGGCGCCCGTCAACCTCGCCGCGCAGAACAAGACCAACCCCTGGAGCGCGGACCCCGGCATCGACTACTCGACCGGCACGAAGGTGATCAAGCCTCCCGCGCCGGCTGGCAGCGGAGGCTCTGGCTCTGGTTCGGGCTCGGGCTCGGGCTCGGGAACGAATGGTGCGGTGGGCATGGGCACGCATGTGTCCGTCGCGGCGTGCTTCGTAGTGGGCATCGTGGCCGGCGTGGTTTTGATGTCGTAAACATTCCGCTCCACGGCGGACATCCAAGAATATGGTGGCCAAAGAAATTCGGTACATAGTCGAACGAGAACTTTACCAATATCTCACGAATATGCACATGGTGTCATCTCCACTACTCTGTGTCGCTCAAGGTATCATAGTACACGACTATATATTAAGCATACAAAGCGAACATGTGAGCTGTTTCGCTGCAATAGTCGCCACATATGCGGGACAAATGTTGGTTCTGAAAGACATTGCATAAGCTGCGCATAGCCATGAGATAGGTTAAATCGCCGTTCGACTATGTACCAGATTTGTGCAGGCACAATAGTGCGGAATGCTCGCCGTGCTCGTAGCGACGCAGGAGTCACATGCATATTCAACTACGCTCCGTATTCCACTCAGCTAGTATTCGCTCTACTACCGATTGTTCACCTTTCCGGCTACGTATACACGACATGACGCTAAAGTTGTCTGCTCACTGAAAGTGATATTCTGAGGGTTCATTTGATTCATTGGTCCATGGTCTATGCTAAAACCACATGCGGGTTGAGGCAATACAATCGGGTGCCGTGTAGGTAATGAGGTGATAATGTTACAAGTGAGTGTAAGTGCAGCTAATCGTCGCAAACGTGAGGCGTGAGTACGGTGAAGGTCGAAGGCAAGGGCTGGAGGGTGTGGCGGGCAGTTGAACTTCGCTGAGGAAGGGGGTACGAGAAGGTGAAGAGAATGTCGCGAGGCCCAGGGCGTTTGAGGAGAGAAGGTGTATACGATGCTACAGTATTCCAGGATATGATGGGAATAGAAAGGAAAGAACAGATAGAAACCAAGGGAGCACGCTCACTCGCTCATCCACTCGCCGCCGCTCGCGAGCTGCGCAAACACGCCACGGCGCTCCATGAGCTGCTCGTACGTGCCCTGTTCAGCGACGACGCCGTCGTGCACGACCAGGATCCGGTCGCACATGCGCATCATCGCCAGCTTGTGCGTCACGACCAGCGTGGTTCGCCCAAGCTTCGCGTGCTTCAGCGTCTCCATCACCGCCGCCTGGTTCGCCGCGTCGAGCGCGGAAGTGCACTCGTCCAGAATGAGTATGCGCGCCGGCCGTGCGAGAGCGCGTGCAATCTGCAGCCGTTGCGCCTGACCACCCGAGATGAGGGACGCGTTTTCGCCGACGAGCGTGTCATAGCCTTTCGGAAGCGACATCACAAAGTCATGCACGTTTGCCGACTTGGCAGCGCGCTGAATGTCCTCCATCGAGAGCGCCTTGTTGCCGTACGCGATGTTCTCCGCGATCGAGGCGTCGAACAAGTTTGGCTGTTGGCTGACAACGGAGACGTGGTCGCGCAAGTGATGCACCTCGGTGGAGCGGAGGACGTGTGAGTCGACGGTGATACAGCCGCTTGAAGGCTCATACAGGCGCTGCAGAAGAGCTGCGATAGTCGACTTGCCGCAGCCGGAGGAGCCAACGACAGCTACACATTCGTTCTCAGCGATCTCGACGGAGAGATCTTTGAGGATAGGGACGTCGGGACGCTCGGGGTAGGAAAAGGTGACGTTCTCGAAGGCGACGTTCCCAGCTATCTCAGGGCGAAGAACACCCCGGGACTCATCCGTAAGAGTGGACAATTTCATGAGGCGGTGGAAGTCGCGCGTAGCACGGAGGGACTTGGCGATGCGATGGGCTAAAGGAGGGAGGTTAGCTCAGATACTGGGAAGAAAAAGATCCGGAACGTACTGAAGGACATCAGCTGCGAGCCGATGGACACAGAGAAAACGACGAGTTGGAGAGTCTGGATCATCTGGAGGTACGAGTACGTCCCGTTCGCGATCAGCACCGCGCCGACGTAGAACAGCAGAGCTTCGGCGAGATAGATGAGCGCGCTGGCGACACCGTAGGTGCATCCCTCGACAAAAGCACCGCGCACGCCAGTAGTCATCGCGGAGTCAACCGCGACTTCGAACCTCGCGCGGAACGCGTCTTCGAAGCCCATAGCGCGGATCGCGCGCACATTGGAGATAGCCTGCACAAGATGTCAGTCACTGGAAGCTCGGGCTCAGGATGGTTGGACTTACATCGTAATACTGCTTCGCGACCTCCTCGCGCGCGCGCTTGTTCCGGACCTCGCACTTTGACACGAGATGGGACTGGAGCGCCATCGTCGCAGCAAAGACTGGCGCGATCGCAAAGCCCACAAGGGTAAGCTGCCAGCCCCGTACAAGCGCCCAAATGAGGCCCACGCCGAGCATGGCGATTACAACCAGACACTGGCAGAGCACGCTCGCAATCAACGTGCGTGCGTCGTCGCCGTCCTTGATGAGCACCTGCACGAGGCGTGAGGGGCTGTTTCCGGTCTTGTCAAACCACTTCTTGTCCTGGGCCAGGACGCGCGCGAAGCACGTCTGCCGGAGGCGGGTGACCCAGTTGATCGCGACATTCTCCATGATGAGTAGCTTGAGGCCGATGAGCAGCCCATCAACCGCCGCGACCGCGAGGACGATGCCGCCGTAGATATTGATAATGGAGATATTGCGCGCGCCGTTGGAAACCTCGTAGAAAAGCCGGGAAAGGAGATAAGAGAAGAGGGGCGTCATTGCCCCGCTAGCGAGACAGATGGCGAGCCCGAGGAAGAGAATGAACTTGTTAGGAATGGTCGGGAAGACGTCGCGGATTAGCGTAAGCAATGGGACCTCGGAGTCTTGTGAGCTCGTGGCAGTCGAGTTCTCATGGGAAGGGACCTCGGACTTCTCGACCTTGACGGCGGCGAAGGCCGGATCGTGCCTCACTCGACGCTGCTCGCGCGAGCGGCGCTGAGAGGCGGAAGTCGCAGTGCGCTGCATTGCAGCCTTCTCCGCCTCGAACTCGTCATCGTCCTCCACCATGCTCGCCGTCATGAAAGGCTTCGGCGACGGGTAGTAGCAGAGCGTAGGGCTGGACGGCGTGAACTGGAGGCTCAGCCGGTTGTTGCTCGCCGCAGTTGCAAGGGGTGGGGGCACCGCGATGGAGGGAATGTCGATATGGAGCGTCTTGCGCCGGATCTGTTTGATCTCCATGTCATTCGGCGCGACCTGGGGGAACGCGTCGGCGGGTACGAAGCGGCTGATGCGATGTTGCTGATGAGTCTGTCGGCGAGCGACAAGCACTGGGGCGACAGGCTCGTCCTTAGTCAGTTCCGCGATAGCGTCGAGCATCCAATGGCCGAACGAGAGCGGCCGGAAAGTGGAGGGGGCCAGACTGCGGTGCTTGATTGCGCGTACGCTCAGACCGACTGCCTCGAGCTTCTCCTGTTTCTCCTCCTCTTGCTTCTCGAGGATCACTTCCACAGGGATCTCGTCGTCGGCGACCTCCTTTTCCTTAAAGCCACCCTCCGCGCTCTGCGTGCACGCCATGCGGCGGAACTCGCTGTCGAACGCTTCCAGCTCGTGCCGGAATCCCTGCTCGATCATGTAGCCGTCCTTGAGGACATGCACAAAGTCCTCGGACTCAATCTGCGAGAGGTCGTGGGTGATGACAATCGTTGTCATGTTACGGCGCCAGCGCTTGATGGCCTCGAATACGAGGATACGGGAGGTCGCGTCCAGCGCGGACGTCGCCTCGTCTATCACAACACATTCATAAGCGAAAGCGGTCGATAAAAGATGGTAAAAGGCTCACCAAGAATAAGGACTGTAGGGTTGCGCAGCAATGCGCGCGCAATGGCAAGCCGCTGCTTCTGCCCCCCAGAAAGGTTGGCTCCATTTGTGCCCAGTTGCGTGTCGTAGCCGTCCGGGAGGTCCCTCACGAACTCGTGCATAAGCGCGGCGCGGCACACGTCAATCACCTCCTGTCTGGTCACGTCTTGCGGCCGACGCTTGCTGCCAGGTCCCGCGAGGCCCATTGCGACGTTGTCGTGGACGCTCATGTCGAAGAGGATGCAGTTCTGCGACACTGCGGCGATATGTGCGCGGGTGAAATCCTCGTCGAGGTAGGACAGGTCCTGGTCATCGAGCAGAATCGATCCCGAGCGCGGAGCGTACATGCGCAGGAGGAGCTGCGCGAGCGTTGACTTGCCCGATCCAGAGCCACCCACGATGAATGACGTCTCGCCAGGGGGAAGGAAGATCGAGATATCCCGTAGCACTGGCATTGTAGGGCGAGAGGGGTACGCGAACGTGACATCGCAGAACTCGAAGTGTCCACGGCAGTGCGGCGGCCTGATCTTGCGGAACATCGACGGGCGGCGCGACTTGGCGATGGGAGAAAGCATGTTCGTGCCATACGGAATTGGCTCGGTCGACTGGGACTGCGCGAGGGTAAGGAGCGAGACCATCGCAAACTTGCCCTTGGTCAGAACGATGAGCTGTGGTATGCACATCTGCAGGTTGCTGGTTGCAATGAGACAAGCCCAAAAAACAGACATGACCGTGCCGGGCGAGATGGAACCGTCTCGGACAAGCTTTGAACCGAACCAGAAAGCCTGCACGAACATCGCCATCATGACAAACTGCGATGCGGCCGAGCTGACACCCCAGACCGAGTGGCACTTGACAGCAGCACGGCGAATCTTCTCTGCCATGTGATCAAGCTGTTCTTGTTCGTGGATCTCCGCGTTGAACGCCTTGACGGTCGCAATGGCTGCAACAGCGCGGTCAATCAGGGTTGCAGCGGAAGCGCTGTGGGCGCGCTCTGCGGCGAGACGAGGACCCACAAAGCCCTGAGAGAGCGTCTGGATGATCATGAGGACCGGTACCGCCGAGAGGATAACAAGGGTGAGCGACCAAGACCAGACGAAGGCGAGAATAAGGCACGTGACGAAGGTTGTTGTGTATTGGATGACCATGCCTGCGGCTAACGAAGAGGCCATGCGAACTTCATCGGTTTCTCTGTGAGACGACAACGTGTCAGTCGCGTTTCCGGACGGAGAACTGATACTCACCGAGCAAAGTTGGCCATGAGACCACCAGCACCGAGCGGACCATCGCCCTCGACAGCCTGAACGGACTCTTCGGAACCCATCTTGGTGTCGAACCAGACCATGTCCTTGCGGCTCACTGCGGCATATATCCGCTTCCGCACAGCAACAAGGTTACGCTCGCCGGTCCAGATCCATAGGCAGGATGTGAGGCTGCTGAGAGCGAGCGCGCCTATGGCCAAGCCTACGAGTTCGACAGCTGCGAGACCAACCCCCCGGAGGAGCTGATGTTTCGCGTCCTCCGAGGGATTGGGAGTGGTAGGGAACGCAGCAAACGAGTCAAATGATCTGCCGATGACATAGGTCATGAAGGGCGCGACACCGCCAGTGAAGACAGATGTTAGAATGGCGGGTAGAATGAGGACGAAGAAGTCGCGTCGAGAAAGGAGGGAGAAGAGCAGTCGGAGGGAGGGTTGTGGTGCTGGGCATTCCGGGATAGACGTAGTGGAGTCGACCGGAGAAACGTGGAGGGTAGATGCTGAACGGGGAGTAGCGGGAATGTTAAGTGAAGATGCGTCGGGGGTCGTGCTGGTCGTCGAAGGGGTCATGTCGGTGTGGACGGAGAGGTCCGTCGGACGACGCATCTTGGACGCGAGTGGTAGAGACGAAAGGAAGGAATGATGAGCGGTGCGGAAGAGGGAGGGGGGAGTGTGAGGACGAGCGTGCCATGGCTTTTGTCATTGTGTGCAGAGACAATCCTCCTTTGGCGATGGACGCAGACACAATAGCGGAGGACAGACGCCCGTCATTGTCTCTCGCGCGCTTTCCCACGCTCCGACAATAACAGGCGCTTAGCTCTCCTTTGTCCCGATCAGGTCCCATCACCGTTTTCCCACACTCACGCGGCATGGGCGTCTGTGCGAAGGACGCCAAACAGCTCTTCTAGATGTCATCAAGGTCGCGACTCTGTGTGTATAATTGCGCACTGACCACGGTCTCTCTTGAAGCTGAAGTCTAGGTTCTGAGGTTGGGCGCAATTGATGATCGTACAGCTTACCGGGACCCCATATACACGTTCAAGCGGTTGATCGTGAAGGGGAGTATCTGCAGAAGTAGATTGCGAAGAGTTCAATGATGCATATAGTCACTTGTTCGCTCAGTTTGGTCCCAACACACTTGAAATGAATTTATACCACCTTTTTCAATGAAATCTTACTGATAAGAACCGTCAGGTCCATAAACCTGGACCACACTCCTGCGACTTGGACAATGTTAGGGGAGCGCCCCCGAGCGAGGAGTGATGAGAGCAAGCTGAGAGGATCCTGGATCAATGAATTTGCACAAACGTCATTTATATATGTGCGCATGGCCCTCATACGCTTCCCATCGCTGTCACGAAGAGACTTGATGGGGAGAGGATCGACGGTTCGAGGTCGCGTTCTTGCGACAGCTCAGACGCGTGACGTCATTCATGGTTGGAGCTGCGCTTGACTTCCTAGCGTCACATCTTACTGACCACCATGTCACAGCTTCGGCTCTTGAGACTCACTTTACCGTCTAGAAGGTTGGCGTTGATGCATGATGCTATGTCCGACTGCCGACTGCAGACTGCGACATTGTCTGCTTCGTAAACAATGTACGCATAATGCACATTGCGTCCCATAATAGACGAATCTCCCCCATCAAACTACTGGAGCAGCTTGCTAACTTGCCGTGCGAGTCGTTACGAACGTCCGTGCTGAGTTATCGTATGTCGTTCTTGATTGCTTCCTCCTCAAACTCACCTCTGATCAGACTCCACGTGTGTCATTCCTTGTCACATAACATCGTCCGCTTGTAGAGCTCTACACACGTGTCCGCTGCTTACATGTGAGTCCTATTTGATGCGAAATGCCGGAGTTGCATACCTACCTTCTGTTTCGGTATCATATGGAGCGGAATGCGGTGCAGAAGATGAGAATCTGAGAGCAGGATGCCGCGGTATCTTGAACGAGCGACGCAGGTCTCCTATGCTGGGAATACTTATATGCCATGCTCGCCATTGCAATTTACTACTCGAGTAGTATCCGACCGCAACATATCGGCTATCTCAAAGTGGCCGTTACGAGTTGAATCCTGAGGACATATACGTGGTGACCAGTAATCGTGTTAAATGGGAGGCAAGGGCGTATACAGAGCAGTTAGCAGCGATAACTATGCAGTGCTAAAGTGTCGGTTTGGGGAGTAGACTACAACGCCGGATCCCGATCGGGCCATCCCGGGGTCTCGACGCTGACCTCCTTGACCACATGTTCGAGTCCCGCTCCAAGTTGCTCCAGGTCTGCCATGCACATGTCAACATCATCGCTTAGATATCGCAACCTGGACACCGTATCTTCACTGCAGTCACATGTAAATTGGAAGACGTCCAAGACGCTGCCAGCGGAAGAACGTTTTGTGAGGACGGTCCTGGTGACTTCGCAGCTCTGACGGACTGCCTGCGTTGATGTGGGATGGGCCCAAGCGACCCGCAGCTTGGCAAGGTGCTGGCAGAGCATATCGCCGTTGCCGGAAGGCTCCAAGACTCCGAAGTACACGGCCGGCGCGACATCGAGATTGCGGAAGGTGAGAGAGGTGAGATTAGGAAATAGGGCTAGCAGCATCTCGTAATCTTGTCGCAGTGCATTGAACCAAGGCAATTGCCCAAACATCGTTCCGTCGATGCAAAGTTGAGTCGTTGAGCGAGTCGTCGCGGCCAAGAGTTGCAGGAGTTCTCGGAAGCAATCGGCTGCGTTGTCCCGCGTCAACCAGTTATACGTCGCCGAAAATCTCACGCGCACGGCTCCCCTTCTGATGTACTGGAGCTTGAGTTCGTAATAGCCGTGCACTATCTCCAGCTCATCCGCGTCGCATACTACCGGACTGTGCATCAACGCCATTGGGAAGTGTCGACCCTCCCGCCACACAGTGCCCACGCGGATTTCCACGGATTCTGGGTACACCACGAACCGCAGGGCGCGGGAAACAGCGTCGGCGGAGTCGAGTTTGAGGATAAACCGACTTAATTTGTTCAACACCACGGGCTCCTCCGAAGGGCTGTCTGACGACTGAGGTGTGATATCCTCTTGAAGCTCCAGGGTCTTTAGACAATGACAGCGTCTAAGAAAGTTCACAGTGTTGCCCGGGTCGCTCGTGCCTCTGCAGACACGGCCAGCGCAATCACAACGCTTGATTTCGAGAATCTGCAAGCCTGGAAAGTCCATACCCGAGTGGAAGAACCAGGAGGGAGCGCGGAGAGTGCGGAGGGAGCGCAAGTGGTCGAAGGAGAATTGAGCCAAATCTTCCGGTTGGGTTATCTCGGCATCCTGCACCGTGACGTAGGGCACATGCCCAATGGATAGCGATCGAAGGGCAGGCAACCCGTGTTGCAGCATCTTGCAGAGGGTGTTCACCTCCGAACGAGGTATTTGAACGGTTAGCTTTGTAATTTGAGACAAGCAGGATACGACTTCAGCAAACACGGCCGAGTCAAGATATGGGAGTTTGAGGGAGAATGGGCTGAGTGCCGAGCGCTGAAGGAACGTGCGAAACCACTTCGTCGGGCGCGGTCTCAATGTACAAGGGACGGCGTAAGGTAGCATTTTCGACCAGAACGATGGGCAGCTTAGCAAGATAGACCGCCATGCGCGAGAGACGTGCGCCAGCATAATATCGTGGCTTCCGGACGGCGTCACGTACGCGAAGATGCGCAGGAGGATTTCAGGCGGTAGACGACGATAGATCAGAGAGGCAGCATTGTACCTCTCACTTAGAACGCGAACAAGTCCTAGAAGTGCACGGATCCTCGTGTTAAGCATGGCCTGCACAGCGGAAGCGGCCGAGTCATCCAGCGCGACTGCAGTTGCGGCATCCGGTAGCCCGTCCAACGGATTCAGCATGTCGTCGCACTGAGGACAGCGGAGATCGACATCGGTCATCGTGACGACCAGTGGTAAAGCCCTACAGACGTTCAAGGTGAGCCTGCCCATGGTGTAAGGGCATTCATAACCTCTTGGATTATCGATACTCACTACACACGTGGCAGGCGTCGTATTGTCCGATGAGCTTGGAAAGGCAGCCCGTGTCTTCGAGCGGCCCCGTGAAGGTTCAGATGAACTCGGTCTCGCCAATCGGTTCAAAGCAGTCGTGACTGTGAGATAGGACCAATGCTCGCCGTGTGCGCAGAGGTTGCAAGTGGTGGATAAGCTAAAGTCTAGAATTGGTCAAGAACGGGCTGCGTCGTCACGTTCGTTGGTACAGTACTCGGCCGTCTAGTCACAGCAGTGTCACAGCTCTATAGAAGTCACTGAGTCATCGGTTCAGGGCCAGGGTAACTTAGCAGCGTATTCGCTGCACTGACATGCCAAATAATCAGCTGAAAGAAGACTTGAAACGGTAAATCAAAACTCAGGCGCTCAATACATCGACAATGAATGATGATACATTTCCGATCCGACATTGCACTAACACTGTCACTCTCAGTCGAACGGCACCGGCCTGATGCCAGGCCCAGACAACGGCACCCCCGCATTCTTCCTCCTCTCCTCCGCCTCCTTCGCCGCAAACGCTGACGGGACCGGGATGCCACAGCAGTCACCCCATCCGACCTCGCGCTGCCCGACGCCGCCGCGGTCGCCCATCGCGTGTGCGTGCCCCCAGTGCGCGTCCTCCGGACCTGGGGCGCCGTCCGGCGGAGCGGGCATGGGACCTTCCCAGGGAATGAGGGAGCCGAAGAGGAAGTGTTGCATGACGGGGAGCTTGCCGAGCACCTCGGCGTGGTACATTTTGATAAGGCCGGAGTTGACTTTGTCCCATGTTTTGACCTACGAGAGGACACGGTCAGGAAGTTTGGCATAGAGTAGGCGTCAAGAGACTTACGGCGGAGATGTCGTCCAGCATGGGCGAGTGCCAGCGCAGCGATGCCGTCTTCACCTGAATATACTGATGTCAGGAGGTAAATCACAAAGAGGAGCGTAGAGGTCTCTTACCGAGTTGATGAACTTGATACACGCAAGGTACATGTAATGCTTCGAAAACTCCTCGACGGTATCGCTGTCATGTATTGACTTCGGCCGGATATACTTGTGTCCTGTGTAAGGAGGGAAGTGAGTCAGGTGTCCCAAAACTCGGAACAGCGCATACATACCCCGAAGCTGGGCAGCACCCCACAGGAATGGCAAGAAGTGATAGTCGTCCAGGCCCCATACACCGTGCGAGCCTGCAGGCTCCAGCCAATATGTTGACTGCAAGACCCGCATGACTTCAATGTACCTAGCGAGAAGAAATGTTAGCTTACGCTTCACCGAAGCTGCAAGAGTATATGCCACCGACCTCCAGAACACCCTGACCACGAGTGCGATGTGGTCGCTTTCTTTGAATATACCCAGTTTCTCCTGACAGATCCTGCGGAATGGCAATCAGTGTCTCCAAAACCGAAGCATGGCTGCGAAGGCGACGTACATCCAACACAGAAAGTTGAGCTCCATCCCACTGCCGTAGTCGATACGCGTTCGATTGCCCCATGACTCCTCGAAGTACACGCTAACTTCTGGGATCGCAGCTTCCGGGAACCCGGGAATCGTGCGGTGTAGTTCCGGAGCGATCTGACGCCGTAATATAGATTCAGCAATTGACGGGTTGAGGAAAGAAGAGGACGTTGCAACAGGATATGTGTTATACACATACCTCGGAGACCTTGTCGTAGAACGTGCGGAACGCAGGGTTCCCGAACCGCGAGGCCTTGTTGTCCACCGGTGGGATTCCTTGTGCAGTCTCGCTGATCCGATCGAGGATGTTAAGAACAGCTTGCACAGCCTATATGATTGAACAGCATTATCAAACGCGTTCGTGGGTATGCATGGGTAGAAGCATTGTGGGTCGGCGATCTGAAGGTGCAAGCAGATATCACGAGCTGCCGCCCGACGACTGAGTCTCTCGACGGACAGATTCACGCACAGGAGACACCGGAACATCGTCAGTCAGCTTCAGTCCAACAACACACTCGTTTAGTGTGTTAATATACGACACAATAGTCTCGTGGGTCTTCGACTGCTGGAACGCCTCGAGCTGCTCCTTGGTCAGGATCACCTTTCGAGGGGGGAAGAACCCCGACTCGGATGCCTGCACAGTGACCGCTGCTACGTTGGTGCTCTGTTCATGAGAGTGTCCATTGGCATTTTCTTGAGAGTTTGAGAGAGTAGCTGTGTCAGACATGATGGTGGTGAGCAAGATGGCCCAGCCATCGCCGCGTACCGTCGCGGCTATAGCGTGGGCGTCTACCGCGGGAAGGGGGGAAGGCTGATCGGGACGGGCGCTTGCTGAACTCGTTTTCCTTCCTCCGCCTCTCTGCTGCGCTCTCGCTTCTCTGCCTGCCTGGCCTGTCTCCCCGTCTGCAATCTAAGTGTGTTTTACATTGGCATACATTTGTGTATACAGCTCCTGCCGCACGAATGCCGACCGAGACGGCGATTCTGCAAGAATCGCTCGAGAAGCACAACGAGGCGTTCGAGTCTCTCCTCAAGCTCATCCCGGCCAAGTACTATCTCGTCCAAGATGACGCGGACGAACAGGTGGGATATGTGCTTGAAATATCACGCGCAGCATGTTCAATTGCACGATGCTGCAGCTTGCATCGAAGTACATGAAGAACAGCAAGAAGCAGAAGGCGCCCAAGCAAGCCATCAAGGAGGCGTCCAAGAAGGCGAAGAAAGAGAAGGTGTGCAAACCATCTCCCCACTAAGGCATGATATGGCTTTTACACAGAGGTCATGCCCAGCTCGACCCTGCAAACAACAAGACCATCCTGGACATCCAAAGCGAAGCTCTCGCCGCGCGCGCACAAGCCGTCTCCCACCAAACCAAGTCCTCCTCCGCCTCCCGCAAGCGCAAATCCCCCGACCACGCCGGATCCGACAACTCCGACAGCGACTCTGGTGATCAGCACCACAGCACAGACGAGCACGGACACGAGCACGAGAACGAGGGCGGGATGGACATCGACATGAACGCTCCGCCAGTGCCTATGCCCGAGAGCGGCGGAATTCAGGCGCTCCGCGAGAAGCTGCACGCGCGCATGGAGCAGCTGCGCAATAAAGGCAAGGGCAGGCCGTTCTCGGATGCGGTGAGCGGTGAGCCGGGGAGCCGGGACGAGTTGTTGGAGGAGCGGAGGCGGCAGCGCGCGGCGATGCGAGAGCGGCGGCGAAAAGAGACCAAGGAGAAGATCAGGCGCGAGGAGGAGCGGAGGGGAAAGGGTAAGGAGAAGGGCAAGGAGAAGCAGCAGGCGAAGGGCCCTACGACAAAGGTGCGCCCTCGCCGGAATTCAGCTTCATCGTCGAATATCTGAATATTCACATTCTCGCTGTATAGACGCAGCTTCTTGTCGATGAGGCCAGCAAAGCTGGAGCGCCTCCTCCAGGCCAAGACCCAGCTTCCAAGTTCACCTCTGTCACCTTCTCTGCCCTCGCCTCCGCATCGTCCGCCTCCAAGCACAAAAAGAACTTACCCACTACCGCGTCCAATCCCGTGCAAGCCCTCTCCCAGCTCACCGCGCACAAGGAGAAGCTCGCCTCTCTACCGGAAGAGGAGCGTGCCGCGCGTGCAGAGCGCGAGAAGTGGGAGAAGGCGAACGCGCGCGTAGAGGGCGTGAAGGTGCACGACGACGAGGGCCGTTTGAAGAAGGCCGTCAAGCGCAAAGAGAAGGCGAAACTCAAGAGCAAGAAGGCCTGGTGCGTATCTTCCTCTCGCTGCTCACAGGGCGACATTGACATTACATCTCCACAGGGACGAGCGCAAGGAGCAGTTGGCCACTACCATGGCCGCTCGGCAGAAAAAACGTTCGGACAACCTCGCGGCGCGCGCAGAGCGCAAGAACGACAAGCGGAAAGGCCTCAAGACGAAGCCGAAAGATAAGGGTAGGCCAGGCTTCGAGGGCAAGTCCTTCGGTAAGGCGAAGGGCAAGGGCAAAGAGAAGGGGAAAGCTGGGGGAAAGAAGTAGCGGTGACTCTTCGCACCCATATACTAGCTCGCACATGCCGCATCCGATGTAACATACCGACCGCACCGGCTCATCAGTAGCAGCGAGGGTCTGTGAAGGATTAAGCGGTCATCATCCGCCAACCTGTTTGGATCTCTCTTGCACGCGCTGGCAGCACTGTGTACCGTCCTCGCAACTACAGCATAGTGGCTACTGCGGTATGACCTACAGTGGGATATAGGACAACAACAAGTCCTCCACCAGACGCCCGTAAGCGTTCAGCCCATTCGTCCACAACAGGAACCACGCCGGGGCCGCGAGCAGCCCATACGCGCATCCCGCCGCGACCTGCGGCCATGTGTGGTGCCCCAGCCAGATTCTCGATGCCGCGATCGTGCTCGCGAGCGGGACGACCACGAGCGGGGGCGCCGTGCGCACGAGTGCCGGCGAGAAGTGAACCGAAAACGCAGGGTGGACGGGGAGGAACGCGCACGCGAGGGTGATGTACGCCGCGAAGAACGTGATCACCGCCGAGTGCGTGCTGGGCATCCTGCCAGTGCGACACGACGCGCGTCGGTTTCTGTTCAGCACGGCTGCTCGGTCGTGCGGTAGAGTGCTATCGCGTACCCGTATGATTTCTTTTTCCGCCGGCCGTTCACGATGACGGTCACCGGACGCGGCTGGCGGAAGCAGCGCTTCAGGATCTTCACCGTGATCGAGCAGAGCACCGCGCCGGCCACGAAGTACGCGACGCCCGCAGAGCGAGTGTAGGCCAGCACGCACGCCGTCAACGCCGTCACTATCATGTTTGTCTACCTCTATAGCATGAGCCCGCGATCCACCGGAGTAAGTGTGAGGGAGACGTGCCTGGTCCAGCAGGAGTAGCCACCACGGCATGGCTAAGGTGTCTACGAAGGTATCTCGAGCGTCTTGGCTTTCGTCGCTCGCAGGCGTTGTCTGTGCACCTTCGGTCGGCATTTTGTGCGCAATCAACGCGACGCGCGATGACTTGTTGACGGCGTTTTGCTGGTCAGAGACGAAGAGCTAGCATGAGCGGGCAGAGTACTGTAGACCAATCATTCTCAGCCGCGTCAATCTCAAAGGCGAATATGCCTGCCATTGCCGGACTCACAACACGCGCCCACTTGGCCAACATGCCCATATATATGGAGGACGTCTCTGATCACGGAGCTCAGACCACATAGATGCGCAGGAGTTGTTAAGTCTGTACGTACCGCCGCCAACGCACTGGTATGCCAAATAGATGACAGCGAGGTATCCCATTCATGCCCGTAACGTCGGTATACTATCGTCAACTCTCAAATGCGGACCCAGCAACGCCTCCCGCATTCCCCATCCCACCCACACACACACCCACACACAACGTCCACACGCGCACACCGTGTCGTCAACCGCTCACGACCTACCACGGTCTCCAATCCGCAAGACGAAA